>CAJQZM010039552.1:54525-65037 GCA_907164665.1 Colias nastes
TCTTGAGAGGAAATAATTAACCAAATTTGCACCTGGCTCCCGTACCACAGTGGTTTGGGCTGTGCGTTGATAGATCACTATATCAGTCACCTTTGAGTTTTATTTGATAATGTCAAGTATATTTTCTGACGATTAAAATTTCAGATGTTGTCACATATTTATTATTTATAACGAAAAGGAAAAGATCTAAGAATAAGCTCTTTCGATAATAAAATGTAGGTATTTCATTGAAGAGAGACACAAATTGGGGAGCTCGTTAAGCTTTTTAAGCTTAGGGGCAATTTATCGCAAAAAAATGCTTTATTTGAATTCTTTACAAGCAAACGTTCGTCAATGCTTATTTTAGTACATTGCGTAGGTAAACAAACGCAGTAAATGGAAGGTTAATTCTTGATTTGTACGAATGCGAGTTTTTGCGTCAACGCCCCTAATTTGCTTGTCTTACTGACCGGCGTTATCGGTAAACCTGAGATGGCGTGTTGATCCGAATTGCGGTTGCTTTGTAGAACCTAAGCTTATGTGATGTGAAACATGTCAATGTCATTTACATGTCCGTTTATAGTGTTTCCTCGACATACACGTATTTCATACTGTGAACTTGTGCACGTTTTTGTGACTATTTTTTCAGTAAAATGGGACCAATTTGAAGAAGTTGAACGTAGTTTTTTTAATTTATTATAAAAATATATCTAATTTAAAAATTTGTTTACTTGATGAAGCATTAAATAGGTTGAAATTACGATACATTCCGATGGCATTATTTGAAATTAATTAATATGTAAAATTTAAATCAACGTAATATTTTGAGTTAGTAAAACTACAACCGACAAATGCAATAGAAAATACGGGAGACTAATGCACATGACATTTAAATTACAGTAAAATAGAATATGCTTTGTTCCAGTTATGACATCATATTTTCATACGTCTTCAGAGATTTACATAACAAACAATTCGCCATTGTTTATTTTTCTGCAAGATCTGTTTTTAAACGAGTCATTAGGTACGCGTAATATTTGCCTTGTACTTTAATTAATAATTATAGTAACTGAATCGTGATTAAATCCGAGGTTAAGAAATCGTTAATTGTACGATATATTATAGGTACATAATAGCCTATAGGCTAGCCAAATTTATGTAAATTTAGGGCAGATACGATAGATTTTATAGTATTCATGTTTGAATATAAAATAAATAAAAACGATGTCTTTTTATTACAAAAGGTAGAATACCTGCAGCACTTTTCAGCTTTGATGTTAAATCGTTTTCCAATTTATCTATTTTCACATCAAAATGAATCTCAACGTCGCGCACAAAGGCCGGTTAAATCAATCACCAAAATGAAATGACATTTTCATAGCAGAAATTTTCTATCGCTGACACGCCTCGGTTCAGCTATATTTATTACATGCACAACTACATAACAGTACTATGTACAGTTGAAAATCAATACTAGACTTGTTGCATGTTCGGTTACATAATGTGAAATGACAGTATAAACAAGATGTATAGAATTAATCAGTGTTCGTATCCTGCCTTTGAATCTCATTAGAGACGCGAGTAATGTAGATAGATCTTCGTTCAATTGTATGATAATACCTAAGGCTATACATAATGTTGACTATAATTTTAGAGTTTTAGTATAGGTACTACTTAATACAGGTGATTAAACAGTTTCGGAAGAAAAGGATTCCGTTTATAAGTTTTAAATGATTGAAAATGTAAGTTTGCAATTCTCGATTAAAATATATTAATTAACTACAACTAACCAGTTAACACAAAAATTAGAGTACTAACTACCTACTTACAAAATAAAAAATATAACCTACATTAATAAAATCTCTAATTAATGTCATCCATCTTATTAATCGCAGGGGTGTTGGTTTTCATTAATGCATGTTTTATTCATAATATATGTTTTTGTTTCATGTTCCTTAACCACTGCTTAATCTATTTACAATACACTTATTTCATATGTCTTATTCTTATCAAATACTTAACTATGGATCATAATGAACTAATGAATGCACAAAATTTCAATTTCCTTTTATCGAACAAAATTAACAAAGGTTAATTTATATATCATTGTAAACTATATCACACTTATTTCTAATTTCAGTCTCTTGGCAACAATGAATTTGACGAAGAAAAGAAAAGTATTTCACCTTTTCTTCAAAATGTGGATTCAACCATAATTGCCACAAATGTGATCGTCAATACACCAGAGGCTCAAAGTAAAATAAAAAAATCTTCCATTATCAACATCGATGGCACTCAAGTTGGTATTGTTGGATTTCTTACACCCGAAGTGTCAGTTTTAGACAGCGAGGGAAAAATAGAATACATAGATGAAGTTTTGGCACTCACAGAGGAAATAACTAAGCTGAAAAAACAAAACGTTAAGATTATTATAGCTTTAGGTTACTCAACTTCCAAAACTATTGAAATAGCCCAAGAGGTAGACGGTATTGACTTGGTCATAGTCGGAAATCAAAACAAATTCTTTACAAATGGAACTGTATTGAATGATGGAATAGAAGATGATGAAAATTTAAGAATTATATCACAAAGTTCTGGCAAACGTGTCCCTGTCATAAAATCCTATGCTTATTCGAAGTACTTAGGAAAAATAAATCTAGCATTTGATAATCATGGAGAGTTAATCCACTTTAATGTTGATTATCTTCTTCTTGATAATTCGATACCACAAGATTCTGAAGCCTCACGTATGACCAACCACATGGAAAACAATTTAGCATTTAACTCGATGTCTCTTGGACAGACAGCTGTAGTACTCGATGGTAGCTCGTGTAAAAGGGAAGAATGTAATCTCGCTAATTTACTAACTGATGCTATAATACAATATTATGCCAGCAGATTTGAAGGCGCGCGTTGGACTGACGCACCAATTGCTATTATACATGGGGGCGCATTAACCGGTAGGATTGCCCCTGAGAAACGACCGGGTGATATAACAAGAAATGATTTAAATTCGGTTATTACTTCCTCCAGTAATTTAGTAGCCGTCACAATGAATGGAAAAATATTAAATGAAGCTCTTGAACATTCAGTTTCCAGTTACACAACTGCAGGTTCCGAAGGATTCCTACAGTTTTCTGGTGTTAGAGTAACATACGATTTTAATAAAGACTCAGGTTCAAGGATTGTAAATGCTGTAGCTCGTTGTTGGAATTGTGCTATTCCTGAATTTTATGAAATTGAAGATGACAGAGACTATAAAGTAATAATGCCTTCTTCACTAGCTAATGGAGAGTTGGGTTATTCTATGTTTACAAATCTACCAAAAGTAAATCTAAATTATGACGAAGTTGCGTGTGTTACGGAATTTATTTCAACAAGAAGTCCGGTATACCCAGAAATAGCTGATCGCATAATTCTAGTCAACACTGATGCAGTTCCAGATTCCGCTAATATCATAAAATCATCAATTTTATTAACAATTATATTACTTATCAGATATTTAATTTTGTAATTTATGCGTTAAAATAAACTGTATTTTTTATGTTTTATTTATTTCCGCTTTATGACATTTGCAAACCGTATATTATTTCAAAATATAATTATATTATATTAATCTGTGAAACTTGTATTTTATTTCATCTTATGAAATATTTCAGTAAGTACCCTTTGCATGACCTATTTAAATAAATAAAATGTTTCCTTTTATCTATATTATTTTACGGCTACAGGGACTTGCTGATGAATCTCACAACTTTAGTTTTATAAAGTCTTTCCTCTATTATTTCCACTTTTTGAAAATTACAATTATTTTATCAGTTTCACTCTTCGCACCACATATTTTATTATCTCTAACACTATAGTACTCTCTTTGCTTATAAATTAAAGCATGTTTTTTTATATCGCTCAACGGGTATTTCCTTGTTCTATTAAAAATCTACCTATGGTATCTTACAGTACATTTACTTTTTGTTTCAGTCCCTTGGGAACCATGAATTCGACAATGGAATCGCTGGTTTAGTGCCGTTTATTGCCAACTTGACTTGTCCTAATCTTGCTGCAAATCTCGTCCTCGATGAAGAACCGGAATTAATGGCACAACAAAAATTAAGAAATTCTGTAGTTTTCGATGTAAATGGTGTTAAAGTAGGCGTTATTGGATACTTAACGCCAGATACACAATTTCTTGCGATAAGAAATAAAGTCAAGTACATAAGTGAAGTCACTGCAATAAAAAAAGAAGTAAAAAAACTTCAAAGTGAAGGAGTTAAAATATTAATTGCATTAGGACATTCTGGCTTTACGAAGGATTTAGAAATAGCAAAAGAAGTAGATGGTATAGATCTAGTCATTGGAGGTCACACAAATACTTTTTTATGGAATGGACCTCCTCCCGATTCTGAAGTTCCTATCGGGCCTTACCCAAAGATAGTTAAACAAAATTCTGGAAGAAACGTTCCTGTAGTACAAGCATATGCATATACCAAATACTTAGGTTACTTGCGTTTGACATTTAATTCCGAAGGTGATATTATTCATATAGGTGACACTAATCCAGTGTTGTTAAGCCCCGAAATCCCTCAAGATCCGGAAGTTTTGTCTATCGTTAATAAATATCGCGGAGATGTAATGAAAGTATCTGAAGTTATCGTAGGTAGCACCCTAGTCTTTTTGGACGGACAATCATGTCGATTAAGAGAATGTAATATAGGTAATTTAATCACCGATGCTATAGTTCACAAGTATGCGTCGGAATACACGGGCAATGGTTGGACGGACACTCCAATAGCAGTTTTACAAGGAGGTGGCATCCGAGCATCTATAAATAATATCAATAAAATAACTAATATAACTAAAGGTGATCTACTTACTGTGATGCCTTTTGATGACAGGGTTGTAAGAGTCACGATGAACGGTTCAGACATTCGTAAAATGTTGGAGCATTCAGTAGCTGAATATAATCTTATTCGTGCTCCAGGCCAATTTCTACAGTTTTCTGGTATGCGAGTAGAATATGACTTAAAAAAGAAACCTGGCCAAAGAGTCGTAAAAGCTCTAACATTATGTGGTAATTGCAAAATACCTATGTTTGCACCTATAAATAACAGCGCTTCTTATAATATACTCATAAATGGATTTTTGTCGATGGGCGGCGATGGTTTCTCCATTTTTACAGAGCAGCCGTTTACTTATTTAAACTTTAACGAACTCTCAGCTACAATTGAATACGTGAATAAGTCGAGTCCTGTATACCCCGCAATAGAAAGTCGGATTATTATACATAATGCAGATGCGATAAGTTTCGCGAATCGTAAAATTATATCAAGCATTGTTATAATAATAAATTTTATAATTTATTCGATAATTTCGTTATAAGATTACTATTTACATATGTTGTTTAAGAACTCTTGTGTGTTAAATCTATGGTTAAACCGCATATTGTATCGCTTCGTTTTTAAAAAAGTGATGAAATTTTATAGATAACTCGTTGTCCCTTGGGTCTACTTGTAACTAGGGCCCCGACATCGCCCGTGCATATATAATGCAGCACTGAGGGGTCAAAAAGAAGTAAAATCGTCTTTGAAATCGGTCCCGTAGTTCCTTGGGTTAGCGGCTAGCGCATTCAAATAAGAAAACAAACAAGAACAGTAATATTATTAAATATAGATGATTAAATAATATTTATGTCATAAATAATGATTTATCAAGCCAAAAATTGGGTAAGTCCGATACTAATATATTAGCATTAAAATGCAAATATATTCCGTTCGCTTTTTTTAAATGCGAGACGCAGAAGATTTGATTAGGTCCTTGGCCTTTTGATCATCTCTAGCCAACATGCACTTGTCTCATAAAGGCACACTTTATCTTCCATCGACCGATTAGCTAGATCAAATGAGAGATTTTTAATCAATCAATCATAATTTTTAATTAGGTATATTAATTTTAGAATTAGTAGTAGTTAGATAATTACTGCTTTCTTTCCCTTCTCCTACAACGTTACCATCTAAGCATATTTAAACAGCTTTCACAATTTCTTCAAATTGTTATTTAAATATTATTTATAATAATAAGTCATAATCAACATGTAGGTGTTAATTAATTTCGCGAATTTAATATTTCTATCCTCACAATTCGGAACAAATCTAATAAGTACGTATAATATGTAATTTTATTTAAGTACAATATATTAATTAATGTAGTTATTAGTTCAGTAGTTGTTAAATAATTACTTAAATATAATAATAAATTGCTTTATAATAAATCAATGTTACCTCTTATTGCACTTTTATTTATTCATTTGGCACAAGAAAATTCCTTTACATATATTTTACAATCCTGGTGCGTAGGTTATAATATGTACATGATACTCGTAGTTGCATAGCTTTTGTTGTATGTTATTGCTATATTTATGGGACTACACTCATAATTATTATACAATCGATTTCTATTTATAGACATTCAAATCTTTATTTTCGCATTTTTGAAACATATACTGACAATTTTCTTTTGTTACAGTCCCTTGGAAATCACGAGTTCGATCATGGAGTTACCGGATTAACACCATTTATAGAAAATCTAACATCTCCAGTATTAGCTGCTAATCTCGTACTCACTAAAGTACCCGAATTAGAAGCAGAACCCAATTTAAGAAAATCAATTGTATTTAACATATCTGGAACGCCTATTGGAGTTGTCGGTTACCTAACTCCAGAGACAAAAAAATTAGCCGTAAAAAATAATGTCGAGTATATAGACGAAATAATTGCATTAAAAGAAGAAGTGGCAAATCTAAAAAGTGAAGGTGTGAAAATAATTATAGCTCTAGGACATTCTGGATATTTAAAAGACATTGAAATCGCAAAAGAAGTAGATGGTCTGAATTTAGTTATTGGAGGACATACTAATACTTTTCTCTGGAATGGTACCAGCCCAGATTCTGAGAAAATAATAGGTCCATATCCCACATATGTGACACAAGCTTCAGGTAAACAAGTACCTGTAGTTCAAGCTTATGCTTACACTAAATACCTAGGTAAACTTCATATGGTTTTTAACAAAAACGGTGAACTTTTAAGCGCAGATGGCAATCCAATCCTGTTGGATAATTCCATACCTCAAGATCCAGAAGTTTTAGAAATAATAAATGGGTATAAAGCAAAAGTTCTAAATTTAACAGAGGAAGTGATCGGCACTACATTAGTTGTCTTAGATGGCCATAGCTGTCAACACAAAGAATGTAATCTTGGTAATTTAATTGCAGATGCCATGATTTATAAATATGCTACAGAATATAAAGGAGAACATTGGACTGATGCACCCATAGCTATAATCCAAGGTGGGGGTATTAGATCTGCAATCGCAGTTAGGGAAATACCGACCGAAATAACCAAAGGAGATTTAATAGCAGTGCTACCATTTGAAGGAGTATTGGTAGTTGTAACAATGAATGGCACTATATTAATGCAGATGTTAGAACACTCTGTCGCTAATCTGAATGAATTTGATTATCCTGGAGAATTTCTACAAGTATCAGGAATTAAAGTAGTTTATGACATCACAAAACCCATTGGTTCTAAAGTAGTTGAAGCCACTGCCAGGTGTTGGAATTGTTCAATACCAACATATTCGAAAATTGTCGAAAGCGGGAAATATAGAGTCATCATGCCTAATTTTGTATCCAATGGTGGGGATGGCTATTCAATGTTAAAAGGCTTACCAATACAAGTTTTAAATTATGGTGAAATAGAATGTACAAATGCATATATAAAACATCATAGTCCAATTCTCCCAGAAATAGAAGGACGTGTAATTATACTTGACAAAAAACTAACTGAAAATGATTCTAATAATTTAACACCGCCTATGATTCTCACAATAGTATTAGTATATGGTATTAGTTTATTGTAACAAATAAATTGTAGAAAATTGAACACATTATATAATTAAGCATTATTAACTTATATGAGTAATATTGATATTGATTGAGTACTTAAAAATTAATATTGTAAGTTTAGATGATAAGTTATACAAAGTTCCTATGTTCCTTTATTAAAAAAATTGATTTGAAAACAGTGTTTTTTTTTCCTTGAACACTTTAAGTTACTTTGTTAAGGATAATTAATTCTTTTAATATTATTTTCTTCCAGTCGCTGGGAAACCATGAGTTCGATGAAGCGGTGGAAGGAGTAATACCATTTATAAGAAATTTAACATCACCGGTATTAGCTGCTAATCTCATTTTAGACGAAGTACCAGATCTAGAGGCTGAAAAAAACCTATACAAATCTATTATTTTAAATAAGAACAATGTAAAAATTGGGGTTATCGGTTACTTAACGCCTGATACAAAATTTCTCGCTCCAAGAAATAAAGTAAATTATGAGGATGAAATACCCGCAGTAAGAAGAGAAGTCCAAAAGCTCAAACAAAATGGCGTTAATATAATTATAGCTCTAGGCCATTCTGGTTTTATTAAGGATCTGGAGATAGCTAGTGAAGTTGAAGATATTGATATAGTCATAGGCGGACACTCAAACACGTTTTTATCAAATTTTAATACAACTGAAATACCTGAATTGCCACAGGGACCGTATCCAACTATTGTCATGCAAAAATCAGGAAGAAAGGTCCTTGTGGTGCAGGCTTACGCATATACTAAATACATGGGTAGCTTATATTTAACATTTAATGAAAATGGTGATATTGTAAATTACGAGGGTAAACCAGTTTTATTGAATAATGCAGTACCACAGGACCCAGATGTTTTAAATATAGTGAAGAAATACCATAGTGAAATCGATCGTATAAATAACGTAGTTGTAGGTAGCTCACTAACATTTTTGGATGGAGAGAGTTGTAGATTGTACGAATGTAACTTAGGAAACTTTTTAAGCGACGTTCTGATTAACTACACAAAACATTACTACGCTGAATTTTCTCAAGTAAATATAGCACTTATCCAAGGTGGGAGGATAAGAACGTCGATAGATCAACCAAAGAAACCGTTCAATTTAACAAGAGGCGATTGGATTACAGTCATACCGTTTTCCGATACACTTTGTATAGCCCACATGAATGGAAGTGTATTAATGAAGGCTTTAGAGCATTCTGTAGATTCATGGAGAAAAATTGACGCAACGGGACAATTTTTGCAAATGTCCGGTGTAGAAGTAACGTATGATTTAAATAAGGTAGCGGGATCCCGCGTCATTCGAGCAAAAGCTATCTGCACTGATTGCAATACACTACAAAATATAGAAGATGGCTTACAATACCAAATAATTATGTCAGAATTTTTGGCAGACGGAGGAGACGGTTATTTTATGTTCGAAGGACTAGAAAAAGAATTTGTGGCATACAATGAAGTTACTTGCGCTCTTGATTACTTGAGCAAGTTTAGTCCAATAAATCCCAAAGTATCAGGACGCATTAAATTATTAAATGAAGACAAGATTATGAATATACCAGTTCTTATTGATGCTAATATAGGATCACCAGACAGACTCTTACCTTCGGGCACAGAGAGAAGACAATTAAATATAGTAACAATTATAACAATAATATGCATTGTTTCCCTTTTCTCATAGGAACTATTTAATGAAGATTGAATGCCATAAAATGACATGCGATTGCAATCAAGTTCAGAGAATATGATATTAAGTATTTGATAAAATTAAAATAGCTGATGATACTGCCATCATATTGTATTTCCTATTAATCATCAATTGAAAGCTACTCTATCGTGGAGATGCCTGGCCACTAGCGAAGCTGGAGTCAAAAAAATTGTCTAGGTCTCTGGTCTGGCAGAACACAGAAGACACATTACCCACTTGTCTGTAAAGCAAAACGATCAGAACACGGATATTAAATGCATCTACGGTTACAACACAAGGGGAAACCGGAATTCATACATTAGATTGGTACGCTTTATCCGTTCCACGAGTATCTTCCTCAATTTTGATTAAGTCAAAGCATTAAGTTGTAATTCAAAGTGATTATTTAGCATATTTCGTTATATAAAGATACAAAGTATCATAACAAATGAAATTATAAATATCTGTACGTTATCGTAATACCTCAATACAATACGTATTTTTTTTTTATGATTATGTATTTAGAATCTTAGTTTAGAATATTATGCTTAATATTATAAGATTGAGCATTGTTACACCATGAAAAGGGTATTAAAAGATTTATAATGAAAATAAAGAAAACGCTACATTTGCTACAAAGAGAATTTATTTGAAAATGCTTATGTTGAATTACATTTACTTGAACCACTTCGACTAACTTATATCTAATATGTTAGGTAATCGATTTATCGATTGTATAATATGATTTATATTTGGCATTACATTTCTTATTCGCTTATATTAATTAAATCCGTAATAAGTTGGAAGTGTATAAATCCTACGAGCCACAGCTTTTAGTTCCTTGTCATGTGGTATTTCCATTAAAGTTACTTATTTTAATTATGAATAAAACAACTTACTGGAAGTATTAAAAGATTAATTACTTCACCTATTTTTT
>CAJQZM010039553.1:2436-30034 GCA_907164665.1 Colias nastes
TCTAATAAATTCTACTTCACTAAAACGCCATGACTACGTTGCCTATAATATTATGTCCAAGCATTTTAAATGTCCAACTTGGCGAGGTTGCCAAACCGTCGCCAAATGAACTAGGTGAACCACCACACCACACACCTCAATATTAGCTACTATGGATGCGCGACGTTACAATGGTTCCCTAATGAGAACTAACGACTGTTCCCAATGACGACCTGGCACTGGTTTGAGGCCATTAAATTAGATTTTTTACAGGCAATATTATTTCATTAACAATTTGTTATAGAAGGTCCTTGGGAATGATATAATCATCGCAAAAAGTAGCATATAAATCTCTAGCTTCTTCATTATCTCCAGCCTTAAAAGGGGGAACAAATAAACACATTTTCGTATTTAAACATTAAGGATAAGAACATTATTCATTTATTTCAGGTTCTTCTCATAGTGGAGCCACCAAAAGGAGATTATTTTGTTGAGGCCCAATGCAGAGGGTATGCTGTTGTCACATTTCTAGCACACACAGAGTTGCAATTCAAATATGGATTTTCACCGAAATCTCCCAGAAGTCTTAATGAAACTTCTAATAGACCTCTACCGGGTAAGTAAAAAATATCCACACAGGAAACATTTAGGGCAGCACACGGGCCACCGGACACCGGCATATTTCCTGTACTTTTCATACATTTTATATGGACTCGCTGCACACGGTTGACGCCGGTCGCGGTGGCCGCTACACGCTTCCTTCTTGTAGCAGCGCTTGTGCCTGTCGCGAGTGGCTCGTGTGCGACTAAACTCTATTTGTGCTTACTAAATAAGTTCTGTAACTGTATAACAGATTTTGAAAATTCTTTCACCAACTGAAATCTACATTAAAGGTATCGAAAGGCTACATTTTGATTTTGTTTTATATCCCCGGACGGAACATATTCAAAATATATAGATACAGACAAATTGACACCCTCCTCCTTTTCTTGAAATTCGGTGGTAAATAAATTAAGTACTTATTACGTATTACTTTTCAGGTACTACTAGTTATATCCTACTGGAACTTCCAGACACATCCATAGAATTAACTAGTGTAGAAGTACATATTATTAAAACGAATGAAATAAAGACGTTAAAATTGGAACAAATTGATGTAAATAAGGGATTATACATGGCAACACATTTGTTTGAACCAGGAAAGTCGTTCAGGCTAACTGTGAGTATCAATTGTTACCTTACAATGTGATAAATAGGATAATTTCAATTTCCACACAGATATATTTATTTGTATACGTTCCGTCTTATAGTAGATCAAATTTATTTTTGTATGGTGTCGCATTTTGATTATAAATATCTATTTATTTTCAGTTAAGGGGCTCGCTACAATCAAATGGACAAAGTATTAATGGTCTTACAAAGAATTTGGACCCCCAACAACCAGGTATTTTAATATACTAAATAAAATATATATAATATTATACAGGGTGTCCCACTGTTGGTATACTAAGCTCAAAGGAGGTTATAGTTTTGCATACTCTGAGTTCGTAAAAAATACTTATAAAATTCCAGACGCACATTTTTTCAAATAGATGAATTCTTAAAACTCTATGTGTACACCCATAACAAGCAACCCGCCCAACTTTGCCACCAGCACGTGAGCTATCGTTTAAGATTATGTTTTCATAGACAAAATGCTCACATTAGCGAAGCGGTATATTATGCCAGCTGCGCGAAGCTAGAGAAGAAAACATGGATTTTGAAAAATTTCGTGGTCAGTGTATGCAAAACTACAAGTTCCTTCGCGCTTAGTATACCAATAGTGGGACACCCTGTATACGTTACCTAACTCCTAAAATATACTTGTATATAATATATTGTATGTATATTTTTTGCAGAAATGGTCACAGAATGGATTCCTCCAGAAACAGAAATAATCGATCCAGATTCCATTCTACTGGATTTTGGTCTGAATGCTACTTTCGCCTGTAAAGTTGAAAGTTTTCCAAGTCCTGATGTCTGGTGGGAAGATGATCAGGGTGAAAAACTACCTTCAGAAGTACTAATCTTCATATTTATTAAAAACATCTATGTTCTATTTTTGACATGCTTCGAAATGTTTGATCGTAAATCGTAATCTTAAATTTTTTTGTTTATTTTGATATACATATACCATTAATTATAATTATGTCTTGAGACATTGGATTAAAATCCATGTCTCAAGCAGATTGTGATTTAAAATAGTACCTATTGTTAATAATAATTAATTGTATAATTATAATACTAACATATATTATAAGGTAACAAGATACTAACAATTATATGGATATTGCAATTATCTGAAATAAATCAAATAAATAAAAATAATTATTTGCAGACAGCTCTTCTTGAAATCCCTTCTACATACATTAGTTATGTGAAAATAGATAACGCAACAAGGAATGGTACTGTTTCGTGCAAGGCAAAAAACGCAGTGGACACAGCTGAACACTCTATTGAGGTTTTCATCAATAGAACCTTTACATTTGAAGTACTGCAATATCCTTCAGGTATTAAACAGAATCGAATATGAAATGTTCAAATGTTTGTATGCTTTAAAAAAATAACGTTCTGGATTTATTAAGTTTTTTCGACATCATTTGTAACATACCAAAGTATTTTGGACAGTTATTTTATCCTTAAGAGTCCTTATCGATTTTAGAGTGATTTTTACTTGTTTCTGTAATTCATTAGACGCTCGTTTAACAAAACTAAATTAGTAACAATGTGTGATGATATCTTAAATTAAAGATTCATTCAATATCTAAAATACGTTCGAGACAATTTATTGATATTCATTGTCCAGTTTGTTTAATAGCCAATAACCTAAGGCGTGTTTCAATTTTTTCCATGCGGGACGTTCGTGTCTTTGTATTTTACACGGAATTTAATAGAAGAAGTTTTCTTATAAAATATACTACAGTAAAGACACTGAGACATCCTAAAATATGTTCGAGGCAATTTATGTACTTTTATTGAAAAATTCAAAGAACGTCTAAGTTAAAATAGCCTTACTTTGATGAAATTTTATGCGTATATGGCGTCGAATTTCTAGTTCTTACAACAGAGTTAAAAAAAAATAAAAAATACACACTAAATGATAGGTTAATGCTTAAAAATTTGCAATAAAAAAAATACATATTATATGTTTTATGAAAGAAATGGAATAATTTAAAGTTCTCTAGAATTTTAGATTATATACGGGAGCGCAAACGTTGTTACGGCAGATCTATATAATCGAATATTCTAGAGAATTTTAAATTATACCATTACTTTCATATAACATAGTAGTTAGTTTTTTTAAACGAGCTCCTAAAGAATTAAAGAAACAAGTCAAAATCACTCTTAAAATCGATACGGCCTCTTAATTATTTTTTCAGTGATAGCACCTTCTTATCTTTTTCTTATTTTTATTCGTGTGACCACAGAATACATAATAGTAGCTAAACGCTACAGAACGGACACTCTCCGCCTCCCGCCAAAATTAAACTTACCTCACCCCCGCGCGATCAGACATAAAATGGGCCATATTTTTCTGCAAGGACGATACGCAACGAAGATTGACAACATTAATCAAATTGACTTAAAGTAATTTTATTATTTTGGATTTGTGATTATCGTTTTTCGTAGAAAATGGTTAGATATTGTGCTGTTTACGGATGTATTTCATCAGAAAAACGCGAATTTTTTTTACGCTAGTCACAAATGTGCCAACCATAAAGCGTTAACACACACATTTGCAGTCTCTACAGTGTGACTGTCAAAACGATCATTTTATATGGAGTGTCCGGGGTGTGGTGTGACTATAACGTGTAATACGACACAGCTAGTTAATTATGATCGATCTAACCCACAGTCTAATAACAAACGTTATTCACAGATATAACAGTGGAATACGGAGAAGAAGGGAGACTGCTTTGCGAAGTAAATGCTTATCCAGAAGCAGAGATAAAATGGTACCATAATGGGACAGAAGTTGAGGGAAACGATGATATAGAATTGATACCGGATGAACATTTGTTATTAATAAAAGAGATGAGTTTGAACAATACGGGCGAATACGTTTGTGAGATACGAAATGATGCGGAGTTTAGAAGCTTTGGAGCCACTGTATATGTCACTGGCCTAGGTATAACATACTGTAAATATAGGTTGTTCTAACGAGAAATAATTAGTATGTAAAACTTAATATTTACGAATAATTATAGTGCTTCTCTTTTATTTAAGGAATGTATCTATTAATTAACGAACTTAAATCCTACAAATATGCAATAATATAAATTTCTTAGCGCGCAAATAATAATGTAGGTTGTAACTTGTACGCGTATAGTAAGCATGTCACTTTGGGTGCTTTTCCACCTATAATGTACAAGGATGTGTAGCGGGAATAATATTATTATGTTTGTAAATAATCACTTATAATACCACAAGAGCTTCAAAATTATCGGGTATTTTCCGATAGGTTCGTTGCAAACAAATGAAGGAGTCAAGTTTTTAGTCAAGGTTAAAAAATCACGAGCGCGAAGCGCGAGTGATTTTTCCTGAAAAACTTGACGACTTTATTTGTTTGCAGGGAACCTTGAGGGAAATGCCAGATAATTTTGAAGCTCGTGTGGTATTCGGGGGATTATTTTTCCGTCCCAAATGTCGGCCAATAATTTCACAATTGAATTCAACCTGTCAGTTTGACGTCAACGACCAGAGAAAATTTTCAAAAAATTATCAGTATAATACCATGTAGGTTGTACTTACCACGTGACGTCGAATGGTGCAATTCTATTGGTCGATATTTGGGTCGGAAAAATAATCAATAGTATCGCTTCCAAGAAGCTTATATCTAATACACTGGAGATTTCAGTATGAACATTAACTTGTAACAAGAAAATATGACGTTGAATGACGCCTGTATGTTTTTTTATCCCTTTCACACCTAACTAACTACCTAGGTGTGAAAGGGATAAAAAAACATACAGGCGTCATTCAACGTCATATTTTCTTGTTACAAGTTAATGTTCATACTGAAATCTCCAGTGTATTAGATATAAGCTTCTTGATCGCTTCCAACGCTTCAAAGCTAAACGCTATACTTCAAACTTAATGAAGTGATATGATTGGTTCTTTACAAACACATTCCTCGCTATACATCCTCGCACATTATTGGTGGAAAAGCACCATTACCGGGTCACCCACGTACGTGTGTTTTAATCGATTGATTTGTCTCTGTTATGTCCTATAAATATTAGAATACCTTATAATCTTACATAATAGATAATTTCAACTTTTCAGATGCACCGGAAATTAAATTACTAGATAGTGAAATAGTTTTAAAACCAGGTGATTGGACTCAACAAAAGTGCACGTAAGTTTGTCATAAATAACAAATAACGAACAAAACATTAATAGTAGTTTCAATAATTTTAAATAGAACTTTGATATTGTTTTCCTGATATTTAATACATATTTCGGAAAATCTAAAAATGCACG
This sequence comes from Colias nastes, assembly GCA_907164665.1. Taxonomy (NCBI): domain Eukaryota; kingdom Metazoa; phylum Arthropoda; class Insecta; order Lepidoptera; family Pieridae; genus Colias; species Colias nastes. Next base: position 7,939 of record CAJQZM010039553.1, read on the forward strand.
ACTCGACATAGCGCTCATACGTTCGACGAAAAAAAGAACATAATTTTAGTTTTTCGATAACAATAAATCGATGCACCGTATAATCACTACATAGTATAAAACAAAGTCGCTTTCTCTGTCCCTATGTCCCTTTGTATGCTTAAATCTTTAAAACTACGCATCGGATTTTGATGCGGATTGCGGTTTTTTAATAGATAGAGTAATTCAAGAGGAAGGTTTTAGTATATAACTTATTAGGTTTTAGATAAAGCAGGCGAAGCCGCGGGCGGAAAGCTAGTTAGATAGGTATAAAGGCTAAAGCTAATAATAAAAAAGTATCAACTTAATTATAATTTTTACGTAAACAATCGTTTTTCATAAAATTTAAATCGGTGTGCTGATTTAGAAGATTACGTAGATTACCAATCGAGTAATTACTTAATTAAAAAGTTTCGGAACCAATGCAAAACATTTTGTTCGATCGCATAGCATTATGAGTCGTGCAAAATTAAAACAAGGTAGCAACGAAACGACTTTAGGTTTTGTTAAAGTTTTGTCAGATTAGGCTATCTAGTGGTATACTTCCAATGTTTTATTATATTAATTACGCAAAAAAATATCATCTATTATTTCAGTGTTCTTAAAGGAAAACCGGAGCCCAAAATAACGTGGAAGTACAAAGTGGAAAATGATTATGATTATTTAGACATACCTGATGGCGTTCATGTAGAAGAAAATATTATAAAAATACCATCGGCTCAAATTTTCCATGCTGGCGTTTTTGTATGTGAAGCGACGAACATAATGGGTGTAGATAGTCAACAAGTTACTATTAGAGTACAGTGTAAGTTCCACAATATTATCACAGCAAAGAAAACGTCATTTTATTTCGTAATAATTACAGCTAATACTTAATTCAAATATAAAAAAAAAATTAAAAACTGAGGAAGGACGTTCTAAATTCAAAAAATATGTTTTTTTTTCTTTTGTGACTCGTACTCTGTGGGTTTTAAAATAACACCAATGTTGCAATGTGTTATCTCAGTTACGTCCTGAAACCAACAGAAAATCTTCTTTATTATTTATTTTCACAGTTCCACCAAAAATAAGGAATAAGGATGAAAATGTGATAGCCAAGCAAGGAGATCCAGTAGCTCTGTCTTGTGATGTGGATGCTGTTCCCAACGCTCAAGTACACTGGGATATGTACCAGGATGACGTCATAATATCCTTCGACGACGGGCACTACACAGATGATAGAAACACGCACAGGTAAAATATGTTGATATTAATTTGTGTTGGAGATATGGATGCCTACGCTACGGTGTGAAGATTGTTGGATTGCTTGCAATTTCAAAAAGTATCTGAATTATAATTGTATATTAGTTTGTATAGATCGTATCGTATCGTTGTATAGATCATTATTAATTTTGTAAGTTGTTGCTTAATTTACTCTCTAACAATGCAGCTTCCAAAAATTATTATTATGCAAGTTTGTACAACAATAAAATTAGGTACTTAATAAAAACTAACTAAATAAGTACAACGTTTTTAGGCATTGAATTTTGCAATTGAATTTTGAATAAGAAGATAAAAATTGAATTTTACTTAAACTTTTATCTTCTTATTTTAGGCAGTGATTTTGTTTATTTATTTTTATAGGTTTACAGCAAAAGCTAATGACTCTGGCATGTACCATTGTATCGCAGAAAACTCTATGGGAAAAGCGATACGTACAGTGAACGTCAACGTTTGGGGTAAGATAACTAACTATTGAATAATAATAATACAGATTTAATTCATATTTCAAGTACAGTACAAAACATTATGTCATGATAGTGCATTATATTATGCCACTAAATAAAACCTTTATTAAGTACATTATTTTGTATTTAGGTAATTATTATACTTACATGGATAAATAATAATATTGTATTATTCAGATTACATTATAGTTACATCTTTACATTTTAGTATCACCATACATAGACCCACCTATTTCCAATAACATCACTTCAAAAGCCGGATCAACTGTGTATTTAGATTGTTTTATTGGCCTGGGAAATCCGATGCCAGCAACGAGATGGGAATTTATTGCGCAGAACAGCAATATAACAGTTTTAACGGTGTAAGTAATATTAGCTAATAATTTTTTATAGGAGGAAAATTTTTATGTTTAAATTCTGTTCTGTTTTTCAGTGGACATTCCACTGGAAGTCTTAACTACGTGCTGAAAAATATATCGAGAAGAAACGAAGGCACTTATCGATGCATTGCTGAAAATGAAGTTGGAGTAGACAATATACATATATATTTAAAAGTCGTCTAAATAATATTATTTTTTTATTGTTCAATTTTTATTATTAGTGTAAAATGTAATCATTATTTTTTAAATATAGGTTACCTTAATAATAATTATGGTAATAAAGTTTGTATGTAAGATAAAAAGGCTGTTCTTTTTTCATTTACAAAATCCATATAATCTAATAAACAACTTCCAAATGAAACTAATAGTTTTTTATTAGTAAGTATCCATCTTAATCTTATAAACATAAAAATATTATGAGTAGGTACTTACATAGTATCTAAAATAGAAGTAATAAAGTAAAAAGAGGAATGATTTGATTTTCTTGTTTATTTTTGATGTGGAGTTTCAGTTAACCTAATACGTGTATTTTAAACAAAAATAATTAATTATAATAGAATGGATACATAATTTTAAGTGATTTTACGATTTTTAAATAGCAAAATTCAATATACTTCATTATCTGTATTGGTATTGCCACTTAAGTATAGTTTTGTTAATCTGTGGCTCTGTGACATTTAAAATTACTCAAGTCAAATCAAGGTTGCCAACCGTACGAGGTTCCTCGTACAAATACGAGATTTGTGGTCATCCATACGAGGTACGAGGACACTATTAGCCTCGTACAACTTTGTACGATATTTTGGTATAAGGAAATTTTATAATTATAATTTTTCGTTGCAGGCAACATTTTGTAGCCTAAATCGTAAGTATCCAAGCCACTTAAACAACTAGAACTTTAGGGAGTTTATGGTTAGTGTGTCACTATCCGGGGATTAACCAGAAAATAAAATATTGCGTTCCTGACAACATAGAACATTGATATAAGTAAAATATTGACTTCATATTTGGAGATGTAAACTAAAATTAGAAGTTACTTACTGCCAAGCATTTTTTTTTATTATTTCTGGTATACTATGTGAATGTGAACAAGATTATTTTTAATACTTACTACAACGTTTTTTATTTAGTAGCAACCTTGCAAAAGATAACTTCATTATGTCCTAAATTCAGTAGTTTATGCCTTATTTTTGATTACGAATTACGATTTTTATTGATGTACGAGGTTCGAAAGCCAAAATACGAGGTTTTTTCCTACAAACGTACGAGGAAAAGAAATTTACGGTTGGCAACCCTGAGTCAAATTCACATTCAGAAAATTACTGTCGCGATTAGCGAACTCATGAAAAATATAAACCTATATTTTGTTAAGAAATTGTTTATATTTTTATTAACTAGAGGATCATTTAATTGTTTACTTTATAAAAGAAAATGTGCTAATAAATCATGTCTGACTCCAAATTACCACCCTTTATCCTCCAGGAACTACCAGATATTACAGAAAGTGTAAATTTTCCCATCAAGAATATTCAACGAATTAAGGTTAGTTTCTATCAATATATTTGGCAGTTATTCAAAACATACACAGGTCTCTCTAATAGGACAATGTTTTACAAATAGAATATAATAATAGACCATCATCAAGGTTAAAACAAGTGCTGTTTTACTAACATTTAAGATCATATTTAAATGTTCTATATTTAAATGCAAATTTCTTAGCAACATAATAAAACAACTTTAAAAAAAACTAGTTATAAGATAAGCCTCTGTACTTATAGTTTTATCTCTAAGATAAAAATTATGAACACCTAAATTAGTAAAAAAAGTACTTAAATTAATTTACTTACTCAATAGAACTATAAATAATTGTAGATATAATTTTTGGAATTCTGTGCTCTTACAAGTAATTTAGTTACTTATATTTTTTCCTGTTTATTCTGTTGAATTGTACATATATTTGTTTTTATAATAAAAGTTACTTAAAGCTGCTATGGCATAAAGTATTCAATCAGTATTCTATAGTGACTAATTCAGTCTTTTACAAAGTTATCTCCAAGAAGGTTTTACTCCTTTTTTTTGTATTTACAGTTATATCTACACAGTTTAATCAAATTCAACTATAAGATCAGAAAAAAACTTGAAAGGCAATTTTGTTAGACTCAAAAAAATATTTGAAGTAATCATTGTATTGAGAACATAAATTATTGATAAAAAAAAACTAGTATAAATAAACAAATAAAAATGTTTTCTTTTTCAGTATACTTGCTTTGATGTATCAAAGTCTTTGATTGCATTTGGAGCAACAAGCGGAGGGATTTATGTTTTTAACAGATGGCCTTGTGAATTCATACAACTTATTCCTAATAAGGTAAAATATATCTTAATAATAACTTATTATTCGATGAGAATATACATAACACAACCATCTCAATAGATGGAGCGCGGTGTGTCCTTTAGACACGTAAAAACTGAAAGAATAGAATAAATTCGATCGCTCTGGCGGGTCACAAGTGGCTGAGTTGGTCAGGCATCGGCCCTGCCCAATCCTGCCCAATGATCGAATTTTTTCTATTATTTTTAAATTTATATACATAACACAATATACTAACTGCGGAGAAATAAGTGGAGGTGGTCTACAAACAACAACTGTCAAGACATGCATACACTAAATTTATGAAATACCTACATTTAGTTTTATAATATACAACATTTTTATACTCTTCAAGTTCTTATCTAATTTTCTCATTTCTCATGCAACTAAGCAATCATAATCCTTGGACTATTGATAACTTGGTGTCTGTTACAACAAGCTTTATAGTAACAATTAAATTATTGTTGTATGGTTGTTATCTAAACTAATATTATAAAGCTGAAGAGTTTGTTTGTTTGTTCGGGAACTACTAGTCCGATTTGAAAAATTATTTCGGTGTTAGATAGCCCATTCATGGGGGAAGGCTATAGGCTATATATCATCTCGCTAAAACCAAAAGGAGCAAATCACTGCAGATAAAACTGTGGAGCATAGCTAGTAGTTTATAATTTTATTATCATCTGCGATCAGTCAATTGACTATGAGCAGATACTTTGGATCAGACTCATTTGGCAGTAGTTTATAAATAGAATTATTTTTTAGAGAATGAATTTCAGGACAGTTTACATTGCATTGCATGAGAAGGTCACAAAATACATATTTGCAGGAAGAAGATATTTTATTGAAGTGAAAACTTCTTTAGCGGCGTTGAGCACTTTTTCTGTAATGGGTATAAAATCTTAAACTCGCGTCAGGACACGTGACCTGATCGAAAAAGCGTAAGACGGATGGAGAGAACTCAACGTTAATAATCAAGTTTTCACTTCTGCCGGCACTCCTGGAGTGCAACCCGTCTTTTTTTTTACCTGCATAAATCTAATAATAATTAATGTGTAAATCGTAAATTCAGTCTGTGCCATTCTCTATAAGTGGTTTTATATTGTGCATAAACTTTAAAATGACATTTAAAATGTTTCAGGATGGACCAGTTACTCGGCTAGCCATATCAGCTGATGAGAAGCACATCGGCTTTGCTAACGGCAAAGGCATGGTTACAGTAACAGAATGTGATCAGACGTTGAGCAGAAATTATTCAACGACATCGTCAAAGGAACACCTAGGAAATGAGGTTACGGCTATGATCTGGAGTCGGAATATGCTATTTAATGGCGATGATGTTGGCAAAATATCAGTTTTGCAGCTGCAGAGTTTTATCGTAAGTTATGTCATGTTTATTGCTATGAAATAAAATAAGTATGTTTTTAATTTAAAAATTTAATAAATTGAAAAATAAAGCTGGTAAAAATTGAATGCTATTTAACAGCAATACAGTACTTATATGGATGTAGAAAAATAATTTTTATTCCTGCTATTATGCTTATTGGAATACATTTAAATTAACATTTTTTCCATTATACTTTCAGGCCAAAACAATGTTCCACAGCTCATCTCAAACAATAATGAGTTTAGATTCGCGAATATGCCAACTGGACACAAGAGATTGCATGCTACTAGTCTCAACATTAACTCGCTGCTATATTTGTAATACGGCACAAGAACAATACAGACAGATCGGCCAGAAACTTAGAGATGGTGAATTCGGAGCATGCTTTGTGACCACAGAGAAATCAATCAGTAATGGAACATCAGAAAATAATGTCCAAGATATAACAGAAGTGAAGAAATATAACATAGTTGACGATGATGCAAGATTCGTAGTGGGTGACGAGTTTTCGAACACACTTATCTATTGCGCAAGGCCGTCGTCTCGAGTTTGGGAAGCGACTGTAGACGGCATGGTCCGTAGAACACATCAGTTCAAACAAGTGTTAGCCAAACCGCCTATGAAGATTGTCACTGTTGAATCTTATGAAAATGAAAACATTGATATTGAAAACACAACTGATTGTTCCGAAGGCCAGTCTGTTAATTTTTCGCGAATATACTCAATGAATAGTGCCATTTTTTCGTATAATAAACACGCGTTATACTTTTTAAATATTCACAACTTGGACGATACTATTTGGTGTGCTTACAGTGATATTATTGATTGCAAACTTTATCATGATATTTTATATGTGTGGCTTTCTAATGGATCTTTTGTAAGCTTGAAATTCATCAAAATTGACAAATTTTTAGTTAAATGCTACCTTGATGAGAAATATGTGTTGTGTGGGGAACTGTGTGCCTTGTATAAGAATTATTTGCTAGAAAACAATTTATCAATAAAAATGCATATTTTAGTAGGATTAAAAGAGAAACTGAGAAACAATGGTTTGTTGAAATCTATTGAGGACTTTCTAGATGAAATCGAAAAGTTAAAACCTAGTGAAGCAACGCAATTGAAGTCTGGGATATTTGTAGTTGATAACTCATATCATACACAATCACTATTAGATGATAATTTTGATACTAAGCATAGTGAAGACAATCTTTTTAATACACTTTCACCGGAGGCGTTACAAGCTTTGAAGGGGCTCAGTGAAACTGTGTCTGGTAAATTTAACACAAGCAAAAAGATATTAAAAGAGAAGTGGGAGGATTTTGAAGAAAAAATGAAATATTTAGGCACAGATAGAAACACACAAGATCTCACTCCCATAAGACAGCTACAAGACAATGAAAACGCCCCAAAATGGATAACGCGTGACGATTACACTTTAGAAGATACGCCTATAGTTTTAAACAATGATATTATATTTAAAGAATCTAGTCAGGAAACCATTGAAATAGACAATAATTTAGAAAGGAGCAAGGAAGATAAATTTTGTAAATTATTATATCAATACGCAAGGTTAAGCTTAGTCAATAAGGAGTCAGAGTTGTCGAATTTAACCTCCATTATAGAGGATTATAGCTGTGATATACACGAAATACATGAACTAATGCTCTCATTAGAACAATATTGTGTATCTGTAGGAGCTTTAGATGATTCTAAATTTGTACCTAACAATATATTCCTTACTTATTTAAACACAACGTCGCGGAAGGGCGAGTTGCTAGAGCTAATAATAAACAATGAAGTATTGTATAAATATTTTGTCGATTCATGCATATCTGCAAATGTGAAGACTCAGAAATTGATGAATATTGGCTGCGAATGTGGTTTTCCTTTGCCGTACATACGGACGAGTCAAATGCCTGTATTTTCGAATTTAATAGACGAGTTCATAGAGAGGCAATGGTCGAGTCAAACAAAGGAACAGTGCTATGAAATCTGTAAGCGCATGCCGTATTTGTGGAAGAAAATTTTGTACTTGAGACGGAATGAAGATTTGTTGCATGTTCTACGGATATTGTTGCAAATGTTAGACGAAAGTTTGCTACATTCGTTCCTACCACAGTTCACATTGGATACCTGGGATCGAGCTATACAATTGTACGCGACTTTACACGCTAATATATGTCTAAATTGCAATAAAAAGTTTGATAATATATCCGTGAAAGATATGTTGAGTTGGGATGATCTAGGAGCGCTAATAATCAAGTCAATTGGGGGCAGAAATGCGATAAAAGTGATGAAGAAACATGGAAGTTTAATAGATAGAAGCGCACTAACTATAAAGTTTTATCATACGAGTTTAATGGTTTGCTTGTACGAGAAATATGATGTGACAATCACAATACCTTTGGTTGATACTTTGTATAGTGCATATGAATTTGAAGAGTCAAGGATGGAGGTAAATATAAATGTACTTACATATTAATATAAAATACTGTTTTTTGCATATGGTCTATTATAATTGTAATTATTTTAGAGAATGTTTCTATGCGAATGTGTACATCCTAATATTATTAATGCGATTGTGTCTCTGTTTACTTTTATTTCACATTGCAACGGAGCGACTTATATGTACAATTTTTGTGTCTGCGGATAGTTAGCAGGCTAGTAAACAATAGTGACTACTTTTTACCATCTCATTTCCATGGGTATTTGCTTTGACTGTGCGGAAAAAGCCGCGTGCGGAAATATAGTATCCTTTCTATTTATTTATATAAAGATCTTAAAATCTATAAGTGCCTATGAAATCATAATTTTTTTTATTACCAAGTAGGACTAATATTTTAACAAATTATTGTGTAGAAAAGTTAAAAATAAATGCAACTGCTTTCAATAATATTCATTTATTTATTTCAATTAATTTATTTTCTAGGTGTGTTCTCTTCTCCAAGAAGCGTCGAAAGGAAATATAAATAATACAGCACTCCCGCTCATAGTAAGTGCGACATCGCAACACTGGGGCCTAGAAAATGTATACGAAATTATACAAAAACAAGCAAACACACAAATAAAACTAAACAATGTATTACAAATAATGACTCAAATGTATAAAGTATTAGATTGTTCATTATGTGGGTTGCCATTACAAAATGAATTTTTAATTCAAGATGGCGGCCTGTGGGCTTTCAAGTGTGGACATGTTTTTCATGGCGCGTGTTTAAGGTTGAATAAAATTAAATTGTGCCCGTCTTGTACGTTGCAATAGTTTTTTTTTTATGTATAAATGTATTTTTTTTTATGTGTGCTTATTGAGTTGTTAATAAGTGTTATGGATATGCTATGATTATCTAATTATCTTACAAAACTATCATAATCTAAATACATAAATTAATTATTTGAAATAATACCCGACCTAAAATATGCTCAAAGGTTAGTAGATTACATGGGTTGTTAAATTTTATGGGCCCATTAATGTCGTAACATGATAATATATTTTAATATTTTCTTTCTTTATTTTTCGGAATATAGCAAATATCTTGATAGAAAATTTTACCTTACCTTTTTACTTTTATATACCTCGTTTAACTATTGCTATAGTATTGACACTAAATCTTAAGCGCTATGTAAAAATGAAATTAAAAATGCTGTTTTTATGGTAGTATGATAGCGAAAATTGACTGATTCTCTTTTTTTTGTTTATGTTAATTTAACTCACATTTACAATTTTCTGATTCACATATGATACATGGTTGGATATGACACTAGCACCCTCAATGAACTTAAATATATGTAATAGCATATCCATAATACTATTATTAAATGAATTAATGTGTATGTTAACGTGCTTTACTCGAATATAATATGTTATGAAATGATATGAATGGCCTAGTAGATGTTTGTATGGAATATATTTTTACGTACATATATATAACTGCAGGCTTTTATTTAAGTTTGAAGAGTCATTTATTATCTATATATTTAATAAGGCATAGATACATAATAATTATTAGTTTTTATTTATCTGTTTTGTTGACTAACTGAACTATTCTATGCTAAGATAACCGTTTTTATAATTTATTACTGACTGAAGAAAAAGTGCACAAAAAAACATAAAATTACATCACAGTTCTTATTTCAGTTATTTCATCCAAATAATTTGTAGAATACTTCTCACTGTTATTTATTATCCACCCATAAAATATAAAGAAAAAATGAGTGTCTATTTCAAAGCATTATTTCACAGTGGCCATTATTTTTACTAACAAAAAAAAATTGAAGCGTCTATTAAGTTGTTATTTATCACGTAAGTTGCTTAAACTAAAAAAAATGTGTGCGTGTACTAGTGTACACACGTAAGAAGTGAAACTTCTTTATAACCTTATTTTTCAAAAAATAATTTACTATATGCAACTTGACAGAAATACGTCGAATCACGCGTGGTAGGGATAAGAACAAGATGGCGCGTAACGGAAAAATGTCACGCGTAACGAAAAAATGTTACACTAAATTTTTTTCCAACCCCGATAAAGAAGTTTCACTTCTAAAAGAAAACGTTCAGCAATTGTAAATTTTTAATATTATCTAGTCTATTGCTTGAAATTGTTAACAAAATGTAACCACCTTTTGAATAATTTTATTATTTTTATGAACTTATTTGTTTTTTTATTTTTCTAATCATTGAATATAATACCTACTTAGTGCTTAAGCCAAAACTTATACGTTAAATCTTACCTATTGTACTTACTAAGAATTGTAATCGTAAATATGTAAATATTATGTGTATATTTTTGTAAATGTAGTAGACATTGTAACCATATCAATGTTATATCGTATTCTTATAAATGTATTGAATGATATTAATAAAATAATATTGTATTTATATGGAGTTTATTTATTTAATGAAGCCCACTTCTTTTATCTGACATACCTACTTAGTTAATATATTGTGATACATTGACCAAAATAAGCTGAACTAAGCAACTTTGCATTCTCATTTAAATTTTTACATTTTTCATAAGTGCTCAGCTCCGGTTGCAATTGGTTATTGTATATAGCGTATATATTATATTGCATATAGCTTTCCTCGATACTCAGACTTTTCACTATGCAATTTATTTTTCAAATCGTTAAGATTTAAAGCAAATATAACAAAAAAATCTCTTGAGCTGTGTAGTAATATTTGTATAGATTTTTATGCTCGACCACAGATGATGCAACATATGCAATCGAATTTCATCTATGAGAATTAAGATCAAGAGCCCACAACGGGCAGACCTTCGTTATTTTATAAAAGACTAGCTTTCCGCCTGCGGCTTCGCCCGCGTTTTCAAAGAAAAACCCGCATAGTTCCCGTTCCCGTGGGATTTCCGGGATAAAACCTAGCCTATGTTACTCGTGGATAATGTAGCTTTCGAATGGTGAAAGAATTTTTAAAATCGGTCCAGTAGTTTATGAGCCTATTCAATTCATACAAACAAACAAACAAAAAATCAAACCTTTCCTCTTTATAATATTTTATAAAAGATGAAAGTTTCTCTGTATAGTGTATATGTCGTGGCCATATCGTAGATTTGCTCATTTCATGATATGATCGATCATTTCGTGAAATGGTCGCATTTCATGAAATGATCGAATGTCTATTGGCCACATCATGATGTGGTTTGAGCAGATCAATGATAAGAAATCGTTTCTCGATATGGCCAACTAAACGAGCGGTTTTTTCATGAAATGATCAAAATTATTTGATCATATCGTAAAATAGTTACATTAATCATTGGTAGAGGCGCTGCAAGCTCTGTGTTTATGTGATAAGATGGCGGCCGCTGGCGAAAATTTAATTATTCGCAGTTAAAAACTTCATAATTCGTTTAATAACAATATGAAGAAAGTCATAGCAAAGAATTTACGACGAAGAGGTTCGAGTACCTACTATGGAAAATGTGGATATCTTATATGTATTGATGAAAAAATGCGTCTTAAATAAAATAATTTAAGACGCATTTTTTCTTTTAGGATATATATTTATATATCCTACTATATTATTATAATTGTTTGTTATTTAAAAAGCGATCCGCTTCTGGCACTCGCCTCGCTTTGCTCGCTCGGCTCGTGCGTTGTTTATCAAAGTCTAACCTAACCTAACCTAACTGTTTTCTATTGCAAAAACGATTCGCTTCTGGCATTCGCCGGCCGCTGCCGCGGCACTAACTTAAATGACATTAAGTAAACAAGTTTTTAGAATATTCTGAATTTTTTTAATATTTTATGGACTCTTTATATTTTATACGATCTGGCCAAATGTGGATGACCAAATCGTGAAACGTTGACGATTTAACGATCTGATCAAACTATGTTGGCCATTTCATGAAATGCGACCATTTCGTGAAATGATCGATCATATCATGAAATGAGCAAATCTACGATATTATGGCCACGACATATATATCTCCTATACAAATAAGAACAATCAGCGACTATCAAGTTTAGGTTTGTCAAGTGTTTCTACCGTAGCACTTTGACAACGTGTGACTGCGGTTTTCCAAACATGACAATTATTTATCTCTACATAGTGGAATATTGCATACACAATTATTGCATACTTCAGAATAGTATTGTATGACATTATTGTCAATTTACAACGAAGGCATCTTGGTAGAGTCTACTGGGTCCATTTACTTGCAACTACATTAGCAACTTTGTTCAGTTCAGTATTCTGAAAATCTTGTTTTATACTTTTTCAGCGCCGTTTTTTGTCGTAGTTGGGTTTTAGTTTTTTTTACTTTTTTATATAAAATAGCGAAGGTCTGTCCGTCGTGGGCTCTTGATCTATATTATTTTCTATTCTTTCGGTTTTGTGGCTAAAGGGCAGCCGACGCCATCTATCGAGCAATGTGAAACATTATTTCTATGATTTACATTATGGTTTCGATGGCGGTTACTGTTGTATTTTAATTGTAAGCATTAGATACATGATTAGACTGCTAATAATGCTTTCAAAAATATTTTATTCATCTTGAAAAGAATATAAAAAACACATCCTCTATTGTATCGTGGCTTGACCACTTCGCTCAAGATTAGTGATCTTTCTTAGTCGCATTGGCACATTTACGTGAATATTATAAGTTATTTACAACAATTATTATAATTAGCTATAGCATTTATAGCTGCAATATTAAACATATTTTTTAGTGGTTTTTGCAAAAATACTTAAAACGACAGAGGGTGAATAATGAGAATTTAGCTTTGCACTTGATTGAATTGACTTGATGCTACTCAACTCGAGAATATCTGAGAAATGAAGATCTAATACTTTTTAAAATTAACAAATTGTAGATAGATTCCATATTGGTTTCCCAGTACCCTATTACCATATTATCTATGTTTTAGCTTCAGCCAGTTAATTCAATAAATTATGTATTAAACGATGTTTATTGGCAGTAACATATAATGAGATAGGTACCTAGTTATGCCACTTTGAAAGCTGGAATAAATTGTTCTGTTAAAAAAAATTGATTGCAAGATTATTTCTAACATAGTTACATTACAAGCAATAGTAGGTGTAATTTTAGAAGTATAATATTATGCTGAACTATATTGCTATGTTTATTGAATATGAAAATGTGTGTATAAGGTTCAAGGAAAATAAAACGAGAAAGTATTTTTTATATTTACTTTTTATTAAACTTTTGGGTTTTGGCACAATTTCTGATTAATGTGTCCTGGTTTATACCAACTAGGTATACGAACCTACATTCTACCTTCTATACGATCGCAAATAATTTCCATTGGAAAAATTAACAAAAATCTCAATCGGTGAAAAATAATAGAAAAGAAAAAACAATAAAATAACAACATAATTAAAACTTTGCTAAGTACATAGATAAACACATTTAAGTAGATAGAGGAGACTATAGAAAATATGGCAAGTCGTGAATTTAAAGGATAATTAAAAAATAATTCAATAAATAAAAAGATTCGACCGAGATCCATGCGAGTCGCATACGAATTAAGTATCGATCATTTAAATAACCACAATTACTAACGTTTACATCAAAAATATCGCATATTTACAATACAATGGGTCTCAACATAAAAATAAATAATTTAACGGCACTGTTCTAAATTCTTACACATTTACTAAGAATGATACACGCTACGTTATCGATAAACAGTAAGACACATACACAATAATTTACTTACGCTTAAACTATCTCTTACCACATTTCAAAAGAATTTACTGGCATATAATAAAAGGAGAGTACACACCATACATTATTTTTTAATCATTTTTTATCTGTCACCCAAACAAAATGGCGCGTACTCGCCGTCAGTTCAAGAGAAAACAAATGTTTACATTTAAAAAATTAAATAACAAAATAATGAAATGGCAATCAACGACTGAGTATACGAAATCTATACATTGTTACTATAAGTAGTATATTAAATATTATGTAGATATTATGCTTTCAATTATAGCTTAACACTAAAACTATGAAATTGCACGATTCAATAAAGCGATTAATAATTTTTGTAGTGTTCAATTATTGTTGTTCCCACAAACTGTCGGTGGGTAAACTACTTTCAACTTTTTTTTCGAAATATTTTTTTCTTTTCAAATTGACAGGTTCCAATTGACCACCGCTTGTGTTTAACACAGGAGTAGTTACAAAAAATATCCTCAAATAAAACATTGTAAAGGTGTTACAAGAAGTAAACGATGCTCAATTTACCTCTTATTATTTTTTACCTCTTATTATTTTACTCTCTTATTATTTATAAGCAATTTTACTCCGAATACAATTTTTACGACAAAGCTAGGTACTTTACGGTATACAATCTAAACTACAAACAGTTCGTGAGAGAGCTAAGTCTATGAGTATTATGATTTATTATGATCCGTTAGCTCTCACTGGTTTCAAAAATCAGTTTCGTGTTCAAAACACTTAAATTTTCAAGCATACCGCTTCAAATTTTTGGTTTGATACAATAAGTTCTTAAATCTACAAGCTTCTACATTTAGATAGATAAGGGTTTTTTACACATGGCAACACATACTGACGCTACAAATATATTTACGCTAATCTAGACTTAACCTATTCTACTTTAAAACAAAAATTACCGTGTGTAATATCTACAAAGCGATTTATTTACAGAGAACCTTCATAATACAATGAGTCTAGAAGAGAATTTTCACTTAGTATATACATTTGTCTAATTAATTGTTGGTTAGGTTTGGCACAAAAACTTCGCGATGCGAAACAGTATGCCGTATTCACCAATACAATAACGTCCTTCACACAGTCAATGTTCGCGCTTAACTCACTAATGGAATAATCTCATATTCGTACATCAAGAGATCCGATTGCAGCACTGGCTTCAAACTTTGCACCCATAAGTCACGTTGACATTAAAAAGAGCGGGAAAAGTCATGTTCGCACTTTCGTATAGGCCGAGTGGGAGCACTAGAAGGTTGTAGATTTACCAAGGGTGGGGGGGAGGCATGGAGAGGGGCGCGGCGTGCGGGTAGGGCCAGCCGCGCGCCGTTCCTCAATCTTCCTCTCGGGGGGACAGCGGGGGGGGAGAACGCGGGGTTCATGTAGTTCCCCCCGTTGGGAGGGGGGGAGGAGTTCGATGGCCCCGGCGACGAGAGAGACGGCAGGAAGCCGAGCTCGCTGCCCCCGTCCCGACACCAGAGCTGCCGCATCTCCTGCCTGCGTGTGCGCATCAAGTTCTTGTACTCTGATATTCTCATCTTCTTGCCGTCGACGATGCAAGTCCGTTTTGGTCTCGGCCGGTACCTGTTGTAACGTAAAAATTTCCAGTTAGTGGTTAATACGATCTTGTAGGTATTTCTTTTCTAAATTAGACCTTCTGGAGAGGCATTCATACAATTTAGCGGTCATAGTAAAGTTTTCCCGCAAGTTTTACTTATTCTTATTTTTGGATTGATTTAGTTGAACATCGTGTAAATTGTCATGAGATATGATGTGGGTTAAAAGTTAAAACGCAACAGTTCTTCCCGATAAATTAAGTAACAAATATAATTTACCTGTAGTCAGGATGCTTTTCCATGTGCAGTTTGGACAATCTAGACTGTTCTTCATAGTACGGCTGTTTCTCCGCATTGGACATTGCTTTCCACCGTGCTCCGAGTATCTTGGATATGTTGGAGTTGTGCATGTCTGGACAGGCTTTCAGGATCTTACGGCGTTCATCCTTCGCCCAGACCATGAAGGCGTTCATTGGTCGCTTGATGTGAGGTTTTCCCGCCTCGTCGCGTTTGGGTTGGCGGATCAGTTTTGCTTTCTCCGCTTCTTCTGGCGCACTTTGACCCCAGGAGGATGCTGGAAAGAGAAATGTTGCTGTTAATATGTTGTATAACAAAAAGAGACAGAGGCATATAGTTATTCTGAAAAGTTTCATATTTTCAGCTTTAAGTTCGTGCAGTACTAGGTTTTGAGAGAGATGAAAATCATATAAAATTTTGTTTCAGTCACATAGTTAAGCTATAT
This sequence comes from Colias nastes, assembly GCA_907164665.1. NCBI lineage: Eukaryota > Metazoa > Arthropoda > Insecta > Lepidoptera > Pieridae > Colias > Colias nastes. Next base: position 24,327 of record CAJQZM010039553.1, read on the forward strand.
TTGTATACCTAAGTGTAATTATATTGAAAAATATTCAAAAATCAAACAAATTCAGATTGATGCGTATGCGATAATAGGTATCTATCTACTTAGTTACCTACTCTATTAAAATATTTACAACAAAATATCTATTACCATCGTCCAAAGATAATAATGGATTTACGTTGTTATGTGTAAAAATAATTTATGGTTCTTTAAACCACATTCCTAAAGTTCTGATTTAATGCCTGTAATCTTAACTAATGATTTCATCACCATAAAACGATCACCTCTTTCTCACCACAATAGAGAATAGATCGTAAAAGATATTACATTATATAAAACGTTTCGTAATCATTAATACCGGTTTACATGTATTACATACAAAATTACTAAAAGATAAATCAATTTTAATGGAAAGTAGCAACTATGTGTAATATTTGACTTTTGCGAAGTAGGTAGTAGGTAAGTATAGGCACGCCAGTACAAACAGGCAATTAAATTATTATTACCTATTCTATTGCTATTTGCTACTACTGTAGAAAACAGTGCGTGATTTAAATACTGATATGAGCCAATTGGAATAAGGGTAATCTATTATTTCAATAGGCTTGTCATCTATCATAGCTAATGCTGTGGCTGATGTCAATTATAAAATAATATCTTTTGAAAAACTATTTATTGATTAAGATTATTTTAGAAAAATAACTATAACTTTTTGTAATGAGCCCCTTAACTTTTGATTAATAAGTTTATTGGAATCTGAGTCGCATGCGCAAGAGTATCAACAGAAGATTGAATGAACGACTTCTAAAGTAGTTTAGTGTTCAAGTTCGTAAACAAAGCCCACTTCAGAATAGACATTCATTCTTAATCTCCGTTTAACGATTGTTTTACAACCGGCATTCATTGCCTTGCGTAATTTATAGCATAGCTTAGCGGGGCTTCCGATTGAGTTCTTTTTGTACAACCCATCCAATGTATTACTAAAACTTTACAATAATCACCGAGCGAATATATCCCTTAGTAACTCAGCATAGAGACGAGAACAGTGTTCGTAAATCGAGTGTAAAATAGGAATATATTAGCGAGGTATTACGATAGCATTTTGTAAATATTTTGGAATGTTCTAATCTTGACTGTTGCGAGTCATATAATTTAATGTCGTACGTAGATGAAGTGAAAACCTCGCCTAAATTAATGGTTAATAGCTGTAGGTGTGTTGAAGCGGCTATTATTTTACTTTCATGTTTTTAAAAGCGATATAGCGTTGTCGTGTTATATATTTAATAACTAGCTCGATCGTAGATTACATTAAAATTGTACGATAAATGCAGTTAAATACATATAACATAAATATATTTTCGTCAAATCATCTTAAATTTAAAGAACAGAAAAGGTATAATATAGGTATGTACATTGTACAATGAATATAAATAGAATATTATGATTAGAAATTGTACAAAGGCGACATACCTAATAAAGATGATAAACAAATACAAAGGAAGCCTTTTAGAATGACAACAGATATTTTCCACTTTCCCCACTAAAATTGTAAAATCCCGCAATAATATCATAGAACCCTGCTAAAATATGTAGGTCACTTCTCATCCGCTTAGCATTTCATTTGACGGATTCGTTACCAAGTGTCCTCACAATTAATAAGCTAGCATCCAAAGTAATGCATTCCCTGTATTAATTTGACACGCTGTTAGATAATTTATTACATCCTACGTGTCGCGAGTTCTGTATTTCATTACTGTTGTGCGCGTAATTTCTGTTATTTGACAATCTTCGCGAACGGTCAATTACATTTGACTTTTGAGGTATCTGACAGATGTAGAACAATGTTTTACCCGCCTACACGTTTTGGTCGGTTATTCTTGAAATAGGTGACGACGTTCGATAATTAACGTGGTTTTAGAAATTGCGCTAAGTGGATGATTTTTTAAATAATAGACCGTATGTAGTAAAATATAGGTTCTTTGACGGAAGAAGAAAAACAAATTAATTGAGGTCACATACGAGGTCCCTAATTTTCAAATTTATTTTCAAAATTATAATTAAAAATACTTAAAACACATAGTTAAATTCACAGAAATTCCTAACAAATACTTATGTTATCTTCAATTACAAAACGGGACTTTAAAACATCGAGATATATGTACACTAGAGAGGTTATTCCAAACAAAAACATTGCGCGCGGCCGATGTGGTGGGGTACGTGTGGAACGAGCGAGGCGTGGCTTCAAGTTCAAAGATTAAGCAATGCGTGCAGATGCGACACATTGTGCAATCTGTTTACTCGGTACTATCTGGTGGTACTGATACTAGGGAATTAATAAAAAGAGGATTTTATATTAAACTATGTATTTTAATTTCCTTTAAATAATATCAATTTAGTAAGCTTTTGTCGTTTTGTGTAGTAATCAATAGTTTTATCAGTTTTTGCTTCATGATGTAATCGAATTTTGGAGTATTGGTTTATAATAGCCCTAATTAAATGGATACGATGATTCAATGTTGATGGCGTTTACGTATAAGAAACTCACATTTTGAAAAATCTCACGTGAGATTCGAGGATGGGGGAGGGGGTTGAATAAAATCTCACGACATCTCACCAGGGGGGGAGGGAGCGGCAGAAAATTAAAAAAAACACCTCACGTAATTTATGGACGCCCCCTTACTCGATCACAATTTTTGTAACGAATGTGAAAGACGAAACAATAAATACGCAAAGCGGCTTTTACTATAAAGGGAACTACATTTAAAAATAATAATAATAGTTTAAAAAAACTAAAAAACACGCTTTTAGGTCGGTTTTCTATAAAAAGCGTGTTTTTTATTTTTTTTTAACTATTATTTATTTTATCAAATTAGTGTATTGTCATCGGTCCTCAATAAATCTACAAAGTTTGAACGAAATCTGGCCGTTTAAAGTGGGTCAAAATCGCGCCCAAAGAAGTCGGTTACAAACATACAGGTGAAGCTAATATAAAGCGTGTAATATACTTTATTTATTGAGTTATAAGGTTGCTTCCATTCTGTTTATTTACATTCTCAAAAACATCAATCGCCGCAGAGGCGGCTTGCGACAAAGGCGGCTTGTGTCAAAGGCCTCGGCGATATCATTTAAGAACATAATATTATGTACTTTAGGCAAACTTGTAATAAGATCTATTTTACTTTCTTATTAGTCCATTTGACAAGGATATTGGGTAAGATACCTATTGGAATAATTTTATTATTATGTATGTACTTATTAAATCCGCGAATAAAAAAAATGTTTAGTCGCGAGTATAGAAATTGGGTCGCATTTTTTTAATCCGCGAATAGTGAAAACGTGACTAAAGGAAGCGCGATTAAGGAACTTTTACTGTATTAGTTTCTGTGAATGTTGTGTTTATTTGTAATTGTTGTGCATAATAATTTATAAATCCTATTGGAACAACTGTTGATGAACATTTTTTTAATAAATAAAAATAGGTAAATAAATAAATATTACTTAATATAACCTACCGTTTTACTTTGCGTAGTCGGGTAAAAGTATAAATATTTAGGTACTACAACACGGTAATCTTTCCTAGTATATATTGTATATATACATAGTTAAAAAATCCAGTTACATTTTTTTAACAGACTCATCGATAGTGTCACGTCTGTGCTGTTAGTCTATGAAAAATGGCGCGAAACGCAGAACGCGTGGTGATTTTTCGCAAAATGATAACAATATTAGTAAAATGCATTACTTACTCATAATAAGGAAACTTACTGGTGAAAAGTCACTCCTCGGGCTTTGTTTGTATTATGGGAACTGTTAAAACAATATCTTAGCACACACGAAGGCATTTTGAACAGAGCAATAACACGTGTTGACGCGGCAAGCGGGGGGCACAGTCCGGCACAGACTAAAGAGACTTGTGATTCTTGCCTCTAGCTCGTGTTAAAGAGAGTGTAGTAGCGATCGCCTCTCTAGTACGTAGTACATACTATCTCGATGCTTTAAAAACGTTTTTATTACTATTCGTAAGACAAATAAGCCGTCGCTTTCTTTGTAAATTTAACTGATCGTAAATTTCAAGACATGAATATGTAATTTCAACTTACATTTTAGCATATTAATTTATGGCAGCAATTAATTTCTTGTAAATTATATTCCTTGGTTTTTATTTATATTACCTATTTATTCATAATAATTAACAACCGCAAATAGCAGTTCAAAGGAAAGTGTTATGTTTGTTTATGAAATCTGAAAAACTGAAGGAAATATTAAATTTTGACGACGCGGTTGGCGCAGTGGTAAAGTAACTGCCTACTGAGCCGACGGTCCCGGGTTCGATCCCCGGTCAGGGCAAATATTTGTGTGATGAACTCAATTATTTGTTCTTGGGTCTGGGTGTTATTATCTATATATGTATTTATTAAATATTATATTTATCGTCGCCTAGTACCCACAACACAAGCCTTAATTGAGCTTACTGTGGGACTAGGTCGATTTGTGTAATAATGTCCTATAATATTTATTTATTTATTTATAATAAACGATGTGATGTTTTCCTAAATAGTTTGTAGTAGATATAAAATTATAGATATTAAGTATGTGCTAAAATAAAATAAAGATGTGACTTGCGTAGTGCAATAAAACGTCATCAATATTGACAGCTAATTTGGCGGTAAACTTAAAAATAAAATGGCGCTAATAATTTCTCCTGCAATCCACTTCCATTAACGACTGTACTAAGAGCGGAAACGTGCGTCTCAAACGCCATCTATTCTATATCTTTGAGATTATCTTATTTTAAAGGAAATCAAGCTATGGTGGACGAATCTAAACCAACTCGGTTTGGGAGCGCGCCAACTATGTAAAGTGTATTCTATTAATTTTATTCGCTTCATAATTTACATTAAAGTACGATTAAGAATAAAAGAACGTATGACAAAAAATTGGCGGGCAAGTGATGCTTTGTGGTTTTAAATGCATTATTGTAATGGAGTGTGTACATTATAATATATGTTTTTACTTTGAATGCAGTGGATATATTATTATGAAAGCACAAAGAAGACATTTGTTTCTAGCGTATTTTAAGTAGGTACCTACTTTCTTACTACACATTAGTTAAAACTTTTAAATTGGACAAATGTAATAAATAAATTCAATTGAAATTTATTCTTGTTTAATATTTTTTGATGTAGCACATAGTTTACAGCTTGTATGAATATTTTTTTTACTAACTTGAGTCCTTTAAAGGTAACATAGGTGGGTTTAGCATTATTTTATTCAATACAGCTATAAAATATTAGGGAAATACAACTTTTTTACCCGTATCAAATAAATTTACATTTCATGAGAAGGAAATGAGGAAAACGACACGCAATAAAAATTAATTGAAACTAAATACAAACAAATGAAGTCAACTGCACCTGTTCATTTATTTTACAATTATAAATTCGTTGAATGTTAACCGCGTGAGTAAATGGAGCAACGAAATTAAACTGTAGTGTTTAAGCAATATAATAAATCAAGTCAAAGCCTGAATGACCTGCAGATTATCGAGAGCTATTAATTTCTCGAATTACCGTACCCATCTCTGGCTTGCGAAACCTTTAGACAAGTTTACATAAGCGTTTTGTTGCTGCTTACACTGGGTAATATAGCCATTTCGAAACTTAACTATTATTATTGACTAGCGGTCCGCCCCGGCTTCGCCCGTGGTACATATTTACGTTTTA
>CAJQZM010039554.1:45618-60858 GCA_907164665.1 Colias nastes
TCATTTGACCCATATTTTTTTCCTATGCGGGCTTGTAGTCTAATAGCACAGAATACATAATAGTAGCTAGAAACGCTTACAATAGGAAACGCTAGCGACATCTTGTACCAAGCAGTAGAAAAGATTGGCGCTAGTGAGAAATGTTTGTATTAACGCTACTAGCCGCTAGGGGCGCTAGGAACTAGCGTCAGTATGCCGATTGCCGACGAAACTCAAAATTAAGGAGCGCTAGTGTATATTGACGAAATAGTGAGTGTAATTTAGTGGCGTAAAATATTAAAGAGGTTATGTAGAAAATAAGGATTTAAAGTGTTATAAGTGTGAAAATATAAGTTACACAAAATGGAGAAAAGAAAAGAAACTTTAAGTGGGTCCCAGATGTGTCGGTTTTGTTTATCTCAAACAACGCCGTTGATGAACTTGTATGAGAAAAGTCAATCTCCGAGGGATCCTGCTAATGTTAAATTTAAGATTTTATCATGTCTTTCCGTAGAGGTATGTACCTATAATATGTCTGTTTATAAAAATATAAGCCAACAAAAAGAGAAAATAGTACCTACAATGGACGCCACCTACCCTTTATCACGCTAACAGTGTTAAATGGACAAAAAAGAAATTATTGTGATGCCTCATTATTTCACTTGGCAAATACATAATTTGTGTTGGTTTGAGCGATCATCGTTTACAGCTATTTTACAGTTATTCGTGAAAAAGAACAAAATGCGGTGATGTTAATTGTTAAACAACATTGTATGTCAAATAATTGACCTTATTTAAGAGCGCCACCTAGTGCTTAAGAATGATAATTAACAAAAAATGTAATCATTTACAAATAATTTATGTATCCAAAAATATATGAATATTATGTATTTTTTTAGGTTTTCCCTTCAGACAAGATGCCTGCATACATATGTGAGCGTTGCAAATTCTTCATGAATATATTCCATGACTTTAAAAAAGTCTGCCGGCAAGCAGATGAAGCTATTCTTAAATATATTCAGAATGGTACAGCATTACAAGCTATGTCATGGCCTAGACAATTATTGAAAGTAAGTAAACAACTATAAGTCAATAAGAATAATTTCTCATTTATATTATAGGTAAATACTGGGAATCTAAGGTAAAAAGTTAATAACTGAATGATCAATCTTCATAGAAAGGTTTACCAATGCTAGTTAAATAATTTGGCGAACATGGTTGCCACTAATATTGATCCAGTTTGAAATGATTGCAAGGACTGTAAATAAACTTTATACCATATTTCATATTAGGGTTGATAAACATTATCTAGAATAATTTAACAATTGGTTTCATTTTTATTACAATTGTTATTAGATTTTTATTAAAACTTTACATCCTTATTTCATAATTGGTCATCCGTTGAGGTTGAATGATAATAGGAAGCAAACTGTTTTTGTAAATATACAATTAATTGTATTAGTTATGCCTTGCAGGTTCACTTGCAATAAGGGAGAAAAAAGAACTGTTTAACACAAAAATAATTTTTCATAACAAACATATTAGTCCGTGAAATTTGTGCATTCAACCAAAATAACAAAGTCTTTAGTTTTATAGCTTTATGATATTAGTATAGAATATAGATGAATATGAAATGAACCAAGCATGTCAGAAGTTAACAATTTAAAAGTTTGTATATGCCAGTATGCAAATTACAATAATGTTTTAGTATATGTATACATATTATGTATCTAAATGCTCTATTTTTATTCTAGCTGCACAGCAATTCAAAGAAAGAATCTGTAGTTAAAACGGTTGTGGAGAGCGGTGCTACTGTACAAGTTTCATCACAAGATACCTCTGATACTGAGGATGAAGATGCCAATGTTTACAATGTTAAGGTAATTTTTAAGTGTTACAATCTTATGTCATATCTTTGAGCCCTATGCTCACTAGAAATGAGCTAGCGTTAGATATAATCTGAACAAAATGTAGCTATTTGAAAATTGTATATAGAGAACCATACCAGCAATTTGTTATAGCTTACATTTATAGAGACCTATGGAATATCCAGCAAATTATTTATTATTTACTAATAATTATTAAAAATGCCCATTTTACAGATAGGTGATGGCAATGATGAGGCAAAAACAACACAAGTTAAAGTAATAACAAGTGATCAAGCAGAAAAGCCCAAAACATCTCGAAAAGGTTATTTATACTAGAATTAATTGCACCTTATTCCTTTTTTATATGAATAAAAGTAATATATAAATAATCTGTAAACTTGTGTTTCTTAATATGGGGTTTAAGTCATTCCCTGCTAACAGCTAAAAGCACTATATGACTAGTTATTTATATATTGCTTCCCTTAGTACTTACATAAATTCATAGTATATGTGTGTTCATAGCTTTTTATGAAGTATTTTAGGTTTTTAGTAATAAGCTTACTGTTTTATTTTATGCACGTTTTGTTTTGTTTTATCTTATTTTTTCAGTTATGCCTTATGATATATAAGTATGTGTGCTATTGATAGTTTTTGTTTGGTTTTCATGAACATGATAAAATACTTTAAAACAAGTTTTTTGATTGAAGAAGCGTTGTGTATATTAAATAAGATCTGTCTTTATAATCAGCATCTATACTTTTATTGGGTATAATTTAAAACATATTAAAACTACACTTCATTGATGATATAATGTAGGTCAACATTACAAAGTAAGGTACATGGTAAGAACTTATTCAACTGCAAGAGAAATAAAATTTAAATAAAAACTAAATCATGTTTTGTGTTGAGAGAAAAAATATAAAATACTTTTAGTCAGCTAGTAAGCCTTTTTTGTTAAATAGTATGTTTTAACATGCGAGAGGTACATTTTCCTTGGTTCAGATCAAATAGACAGGTTTCCGAAGCCAGAAGAGGCAGAATTGGACAAAGGCTGCTGGCCGTGTGATGAGTGTGATCGCACATACCCTTTACAGCAGATGTTGCAATTGCATAAACGGCAAAAGCATAGAGAGAGGAATATACAGTGTAACCAGTGTGATGCGTAAGTTAAAATTCCATTTATTTTTGCTTGTTTGATTTCTGCAGTAATTGAGGTTTTAAAATATTTACCAAAACAACTTTCATTCTTTCCTTGATTAATAAAAGATTTCTTATATATAATTTTTCTATTCTTTGAAAAACTTATATTTAAAAGAAAATAAATTTGATATAGGTACTAAATAGTAAATATCAAAAATATTTTCTTAAAAACTATTTCTTCTTAGAATAAACACTTATAAAATTTTCATTATTAAATAATTTGAGGTTGGTTTTACCGCAACAATTAAGAACAATGTTTGATGATTTCTCATTGATTAGTAATTATTGGGTTTTCTAATGTAATCCCTTCTCTTTATTTGCAGCAAATTCTTCACAAAATACGACCTGATGACACATCAACTGCGTCACTCTGATGAAATGCCATTCCAGTGTGTTGCGTGTGATAAGAAATTTAAGCGCCTGATCATTTTAAAAAGACACGAAAAGGTAAAAATTAAATGCTTTTTATATGTATCCTCTGCTTCTGTAGGTATAGTTAGCTTTCTTTCCTGTAGCTTGTTCAAATTCTTATTTGCTTTATTATATTAAAATGTATGGAATCTATCAGTAATATCTCAAATAATTAATGATAATATTACAGATAATGCATGCAGATTTACCGCAGCAAAGTTGCCCCAAATGCCCAGCGACATTCCTCTCATATGAGGAGCTAACGGCACATCAACAGAGGCACAATCGGCCGAACAACCGCAGTTATAGTTGTGATATATGTACTAAGACGTAAGTTTAATTAATTTAACTAGAGAAATATTTATTAGTAACAATAATATAAGTTTATGATGTGATTTCAGTGGTTTCTAGTCACAAGATCGAATTGGCAACAGATTACAGAATTATTTATAATAGGCTTTAAACTATCTAGTATACAATGAATGATTGTTTGTTTTTTATTGCAGGTTCAATGTTAAATCTGGTCTCCAAAGACACAAGGACACAGTCCATAACAAGGTTCCCGAATTCAAGTGTGAATATTGTCCTGAGCGTGAGATTTCATTTATCTACTAAAAGCTATGAACATACATATTAGGATTATTTAAGGAACATTCACATTTACTGGTATAGAGCAGACAAAATAATATATACTCAAACAGTAACAAAGTAGTATTTTTATGCGTATTATCGGCAAATGTGAGTGTTACATTAGGTTAGTTAGATCTAAGTAGTTTTACGTATGCAATATCTTAGTTATATTGTATTTAACAAGAAATATTTGTTTCCAGGGTTTGGTTCAATACCGAAGTTGGCGAGACACGTGCGCACGCACGCGGGGGAGCGGCCGTACCCTTGCAAATATTGCGATAAAAGCTTCCTCAAGTCTCAACATTATACAAGGTATTTTCGACTGCCTCGAATTTTTATTTCCCTAATGTAATAGACTATATTTATGTAGTAGCTATTAGTATAATGACATTAATGATCAAATCAAAGATTGTTTTAACAAGGTTTTAACATAGTCGTATTTCTAGTCTACATCCTTCATTTTCATGAAGAACACATTATTATATTTAATTTAATTAGACAACTTTATGTAACAACAAAAGTAGATTTGTGACTATATGTATATTTATTTTTGCTATAATTTTTTGGTGCACATAAGACTATTTCTGGTAGTTTGTTATATATTATAATATGTATATAATATGATTTATGGTTTATTGACTTACCACCTACAAAACCATACGTACAACTACCTAACCGCGGCCATAAACTCCATATTCCAGACACCTCCGTATCAAACATCGTGATAACGTGCGTTCATCACGCAACCAGGATCAAGATGACTCGTACCCTTGCGAACAGTGTGATGAAATATTCATAACTCAAGATGACCTGATATACCACTCGGCTATACACGCCACACAGAATCTTATCTGCCCGTTGTGTGAAGAAAAGTTTGAGAATGTGGATAGTGTCACTACGCATATCAAGAGTCATGTTAATGGTTTGTATATTTTTAATTTTTATGATCAATTTGAAAATAGGTATATTTCAGGATTCAGAATGGTATATTGATAAATACACAAATTCTATAAGTAAAATTTAGTACACATACCCTTATTCAATGACAAGAACTCATTTTGCTTGAGTAGCATTTTTAAATTTAAATAAATGTATTTTTTCTATTTATTTTACCAGGTCTGGAGTTCATGTGCGACTTTTGTGAACTCATCTTTACAACCAAAGACAAGTACGAGAACCATTTGATGATCGCCCACGAAGAGGAGATTCAGAATGTAAGTAGTTTTTCAATATTTCAGGCTCGAAAACTAGTAATGATTTGTTTGATAGATGATTATATTTATTATATTTTTTATGTACTGGACATCTTTTTGTGAGTATATTTAATTTTAGAAAGATTTTGTTTAATCTTTAGTTATTGTGCCTGTTATATCTTATATCAATGATAAATATCAACATTTATATTATATGCTATTTTTTAAGTATGTATAATATATAACCCTAAAATTATAAACAAACAAAACTTTTTTGTTCCCCTACACTATAATGTATGGAACATAATGACAATTTATTCATAACCAACTTGATTTATTTTAATAGGAATTAGGTGAAGAGGAGTTGTCAATGGAAGTAGAGGGTGATGGAATAGAAGATGATGAAGATGATAATTCAATTCAAGGTTTGAACATTCACAAACTTAATATAATAATAGAAGAATTCTCAACATTTTCGTATGTGCACTAAACAATACTGGGTTATAACGTTAATATTGTAACAAATTCACATACAAGTTTTAGATTAGATATAAGTTTACAATACAAAAATAATAAAGGTCATTAAATCTTAATTTTGAAGCTAGTCATAGTTTTATCTATGTATTCAAATTCTTATAATTATGAGGAATGTTTTAACTTTTAACTATCCTAAAAATAATAATGATTAACTTTTATCCAGTGAAAGATGCAGGTGATCATATGGTGATTGAAATAAAGAAAGCGGACAATTTTATGGTAAGACAAAAAAAAAAAATATTATACAAATACATTTATTATGGTAATATAGTAAAATAGAATGTACTGTAATATATTCGTGTTTTCACAGCTTAATCAAGAAGCTCCGGAGGAGGGTGAATATAGGGGAGATAATACTAACTCTGAAGGTATTTTTTTATTTTTTAGTATGTATAGTAAAATGAACTGCCTATTGTAGGTGCTTTTAAATGGCTGAAATAAAAAAAAATGTATGAAATATAGATTGAATTTGTAAATACTTTTATAACAGTATTTTATAAATTTCTTTAGATAGGTTATTTTTTTATTTCTTTTAGATTAATATATTAATCAAAGCTATTGTTTTAGAAAGTGAAGCAGAAACTTCAGCCATCGTCACACCAGCCCGGGAGCCTACACCGGTGGTAACGATAACCAACACAAAAGAATTGGCAACCGTGGAAAAAGTACAGAGGGCAAAACAGATTCTGCCGCAAGCTACAGTGATATCCACTCAGGTTGAGGCGAAAGCTTTGGTGTCGACACAAGCTACGATAGTGCCGATACAAACGGCACTACCTGCGCGAACTGTGGTCGCAAATCAACCGAAAAGCACTAAGGCTTCGGTGATTACTAAAGCTAATATACAAACGAATAATCAAATAGCAAATAATCAGGTAGATTTTCTATTTTATTTATTTTTTGTTTTTTTCTGGCGTAGAGTTTTGCTTCGCGCTTCACTTTTTCAACTTCAAGATATTTTATTCTTTCTAGAAACTATAAATATACTTTGAATTAACAATGAAATATACATAAAATACATATTCTTTTCCTTATTAAAGAGCATTTTGTCTCATAGAGGAACATGGCAGTTCACTTTTAAAACACATAATTTATGTTTAAATAATATTTTTCAGCCTACTCTAACAATTCGCAAACTAGAAGACACCAAACGCAAGGCAGTTGAACCACCTGCTGAAATACGTGAGTTACTTTTACTATTTCTTTATATAAATTTAATTTTCTGAATTTAATAAAAGAATAAAAAAGAAATTATCATGGGATAAAAAATGAATTTATTCTTATACCTTTTAAGAAGCCAAGAAAGAAAAAGTAAACAAGGTGGAAAGCAGTAACAGCGCTGGCTTTAGTGATAAATCGCTGAGGCTCTTAGAAAAGGAACTGCAAGATCTGAAAAGGGTAAGATGTGTTTATTATTATTTTTCTATATACATATTTTAATAGTGATTTTGAAAATATGAGTCTGGTAATGATTAGTATTAAATTTCCCTATTTATTTATTAATGCTTTCCTCCTTTAAAAATTATACAAGTGAGTTTCAACTCCCCTAAGAATGCATTTAAACATGTTTGTACAATTGGCGGTATTATTGCTATGAAGCGATTTATTCCGATCAATCTGACATATGGATATTAATTATTATTTTTATATTTCAGACAAATTCACGGTCAGACGTAACAAAGACGCCGCCAGTCAAAGCAGTTGATACACCAAAAGGTAGACGTCCGCAAATTATAACATCTACGCCTAAATTAAGGTAAGAATTTGCATTTAATATATTTCTATGTTTCTAATCGTTTCTTGTACGTATTGAAAAAAAAAGAACTGAATGTAGCTATCAAGCAATATATAAAAAAAATACATATATATGTATTACTTTTTTGTATCACTATTACAAAAAATATTTTTACCTGAAACAGATCTAACGATGATAAGAAGTCACAATTGCAAAATAAATCACCCGCGTTCGAGAAAAAGCAAATAGAAAAACGCGTGACAAAGGAAAATAAAGAGCCGAAAGAAGCTAAGGAAATGAAAAACAATGGGAATAAAAAGGATGATGAAAAAGAGAAGGAGTCCAAAGAAACACCTAAAGTGAGTTATTTTAAAATGACATTTATATTGGCTGTTGTATATGTAGTTAGATTTATTTTATACATTAATTTCTCATTATGATCATAGTGATTCACTTAATAAATTTATTCATACTGATTACTGTAATTTAATGGAAGAAGTTTGATGTTAATTTATATAAATTTAAGAGAAAACGACATATGTATTCTTATGATGACAATATATTTATTTCACCTAATAAAATTAAGTTTCTCGTTTTATTTTACACAATATCTTGAGTTACTTTTAAAATATTATATTAAAAAGTTAACTAATTTGCAGAGCGTAATCAAAAACGGCACAAGCGACAAGAGCGCATCGGACGAAGGTATCCGCCGCTCCACTCGTCCGTCCAAGATAAAGGACTACGCCAAAATGATACGCGACCGCTCGCACGGGAACTCAGACGATGATGATTCGGATATGGACGATGAGGAGTATACGGAGAGCACTCCAGAGGTATGCAGCATAAAATTTGTATAGTACGATTCAAACTTAATGGCAACTCGGAACATAGTACGATCCGATGCGCAGAAAACGATTTTAGGTGTTAGCGGGACGTTAAGGGACACACCCGCGCACCCGCACTCGCACCTGCACCTAACTTCCGAACCGCCATTAAGTTTGAATCGAACTATCATAGTAAATGTTAGAGCGGGTACCCTGTTTTTTATGGAGAAATCAGAGTGGCTCGCGGCCACCCAAGCATCACCCATGATCAGTTATTTGCTATTTAGTATTAGCACTCTTAAACGCGTAGGTAATATAAAAATGTTTGTGTCTCTTCAAATAGTTTATAGATATCAATCACGTAAAGAAAAATATATAGAAGCATTTACCCTTCATCTTATCCTAAAATTAATTCAATGATTCATCCATAAACTTGTATAGAAACTTTAAAAATTTAATCAATATATAATTCTAGCCACGTCAAAAGCGAAGAGCCAGTGTGAAAACAACACCGAAGCCAACACCGCCGGCGTCAGTCGCAACTACACCGACGGCCACGCCCACTCCGAGGAAACGGGGACGACCACGCAAAGACGCGAATAAAGAAGTGTATGTATATAATATATTAGCCACTTGTTAATACGTTTCGGTTTTGTATGCGTTGATTCGAGATAATATAAAATACTAGCGGTCCGCCCCGGCTTCGCCCGTGGTACATATTTCGCAATAAAAGGTAGCCTATGTTCTTTCTCAGGGTCAAAAGATTGTCTGGGCCAAATTTCATCAAAATCGGTTGAGAGGTTTAAGCGGGAAAGCGTAACAGACAGAGTTACTTTCGCATTTATAATATTAAGTAGGGATAAAGCGTGTTAGTCGCTAGATATGTAGCTCTCAATGATATGTGTTTTTTTAATAGGTTTAGTAGTGATTGAGTTAAATCAGAACGTAAGAGATCAAATGTTTTTATAGTCATATTAGTTTAGATTAGTTTTCTTTATGTGAATGAGTCATAAAGCTTATTAGAATTCAAAGTAAAATACCTATTAAACAATTAATAGTGTGGTAAATAACCAAAATATCTAAAAAATGTCTAACTTTATTGTATTATTTTAGTCCAGAAAAAATAAAGAAAGATGAAAATACAGCGATCGAAAGTAACACACAGCAAAAAGAGGATGAAAGCAAACCAATTGAAGAAGTGAAATCAGAGAAACCAGAGATCACTGCAACAATACCTTCGGTAAGTATTTTATTTACTAAAACTAGATTTCCGCCCGCGGCTTCGCCCGCGTTTTCAAAGAAAAACCCGCATAGTTCCCGTTCCCGTGGGATTTCCGGGATAAATTCTATCCTATGTGTTAATCCAAGTTACCCTCTATATGTGTGCTAAATTTCATTGTAATCGGTTCAGCAGTATTTGCGTGAAAGAGTAACAAACACACACATACACTGCTAAATTTCATTGTAATCGGTTCAGTAGTATTTGTGTGAAAGAGTAACAAACCCACACATACACATCCTCACAAACTTTCGCATTTATAATATTAGTAGGATTAGTAATCTGTTACATTCATTCATATAACTTTTTAATAAAATAACAATCTTTTTTACAGAATACAACCGGGTCTGAACAAGCATCAACGGAACAAAAGTCACAGTCAAATGTAATTCTCTCTCCTACTGGACAGACTTTGAAAAAGGTATGAATATCATAGTTGTACATATTTTATTCTTGAAGTTAAAACCTTGATATCTTGCTGTATAGAAAATAATTTACATGCTTCATTTGTATCTTGTATTTTAATATGTATATCTATTCTATGTTGTCAATTTTACAGGTACCAATTAAAGCCTTGCCTCCCGGAGTGAAACCAATGCCGTTGCCGATGAATGCGCGACGTAAGTTTTTTTTTATAATAAAATCATTTAAATAACAAGCTATGACACAATTCAATTAATTTAAATAAATATCGTCGCTTTTAAGTTCAAGTTTCGTATTTTCCTATAAAGTATATTTATAGTAGTTAGTATGTGCTTGTTATGTAGTACAATAAATGATTTTTATTTAACAGCAATGGGCCAAGGCGAATTATGTGAAATGCAGATTGGCAAAAAAGTTGTGAAGGTGCAGAAAATTGTAATGACGAAAGCCGAAGTAGAAGCTATGGCTAAAAAAGGACTTGTTGAAATGAAGGTAGATTATAATATTATATTTCTTTTTATTACCATAGAAATGTAAATAAGGGCATAGCTATTAATTTTTAACCACATAACTTAGATCAATGAAGATAAAACGTCTGAATTGCCATTAAGATAACAAAATCTCATATAATATTATTATTTTTTTGAAGCGAGTTTAATCATGTAACAAACAAGACTAAATTAACTACATTAAAAAATACAAATTTACTTATGTTTCTGACATATATTTAAGCTAATTTTAACTCCATATTTTAAAAATATAATATTAAATTCCAGGACGGCACAATGGTTTTGAAGCAAGGTATCAAATTACCAACAGCAACCGCAGGTAATAAAGGTCAGTTTTTTTTAAATAGTTCCTTTTTAAATTGCATTAAAAGGCTTAATAATGATTTTTTATTCCACAGATGTAAAAGATTCGCCCACTAAGAAAGAAAAGGCAGTTCCAACAAGATGTGATCTCGGAGATGATTAAATATATATTAAAATTTAAAATAGTTTTGTTTTTGAAACTGTAATAGATGTATTGTAATTATATTAAGTTTCTTTTTCATGTTAATCTTACCTCAGACTATCGACATCATGTCAATCATATTTTTTATTTTATAAGTTTATAAAACAAGTTTGAATCTTGTATACTTGCTACAAAGAAATAGTAATGTTGGATTGTGCTATAACTTATACATCAATGATAAATTTTGGTCTAAGTAAGAATATTTTTCTATTCTAAGTCTATATTGTGTTTTAAAAATATTGTATACAAAATATACAGTACCTATGATTTAAGAATGTCAAATCAAAAATCTCTGTACAGTTTAGCTGTATGCACATTTAAAATATTATGTTTAAATTAGTAAATAAAAATTTATATGTACTAGACGTAACTTTTTTTTTCTTACCTTTTCCTTTTAAATTAGCCAAAACGTCTGAATCATGAATCAAGTGGAAGGAATTATAAAAAAAAATGATGAGTTTCATTTTTCGATTTTATCCGATTAAAAAATATTATACCTATGAGAAATAAAATCGTGAAGTTCCACCTAGATATAAACACCCACATGTCATTGACCACGTCATTGACATCCACAAAATTAAATTATAGCACTTACTTAAAATTACATGAAAGATAAGTCTTATTCATCAATGATTTATTCATATGAAAAATTATCGTCACCTACCGTTTCTATCTGCGGATGGAAAAAATAAAAAACGTAAGTACATATTTCATAGAACGGTATACAAAAAAGGGCATTAGACTCCAGAAAATTTCCAAAGCATTATTGATTTCTAATTTATCTATAAAACGTCACAGAGTATACCGTGTATACATTTTATTTTCTACGTCATGACGTAGTTTAAAGTTCTACTTGATACGAGATGTCGCTGTTTTGTGCATTTACATAGATAGCGCTAGATGTCGCTACATACATATTGTCGCACCAGTTTCCCGCTCAAACAAACTTACGTTAAGGCGGCTTGTTCAAATTAACACAATCAAAGTTCATACCACATCAATAACGCGCGGCAGCCGGAGCTGTATATAATTATAAAAATATATTTATTATAATTCAGTATACGAATACAATAAATAGTAATACAGTTTATATTACTAAGTGTCCGGAGTGTTTTATTAAATTCGAAAAGTTTTCTTAGAGAAAGGGGGAACTTCAAATAAGTAAGTGCTTATTCGTTATATTATTATTAGTTTACAAACAATTTCCATAGATTAATTAATAAAATAGTTGTTTCGAATTATTTTTTTTTATTATTATTTTAAGAAAATTTACTATAATATTAATAATTCTATGTATTCTTTATTAAATAAAAAATATCGTAATTTTATTTTATCTTTTAAATATACAATCTGTTTTATTTAAATAAAATAAATACACCCGTAAATTAAATTACCAAGACATTTTTGCAACACTGAATAAATTTGTAACTTAATTTATTTTATACAAATGTAAAAATAACCTGTTATCCTAAACAAATTAATTTTACGGATGTCGTAGTCGTTCCAGTGGCTTGTTAGAGGAGAAGTGATAAAAAGTAAACAAATATTTTATTCACCTTCCAAGGTACGAGCTATGCGACTTTATTTGTCCCCCAATTTGTTCCGCGGCAAATATTAACATTGTGATAATTCAACAAATGCCCAAACTGATATTTTATAGCCAAATACCTACATAATATTTTATTTGAAAATAAAAGTAGTAGAGTACCTATGCATGTGTAATATTATGTATAATATATTTTTTATAAAAAATTTAAAATTTAGTTTGTTTTACATACTTCATTCTTGCTTTTCTTAAAAACTAGTTAAAGATCGTGTTGTAAGTAGGTACGTTCATGCTGAATTTTTTGTATTCTGTCACTTTTTTTCTAATGTATTTCGGCGCGTCAAAGCTATAAGGTAAAATGTATGATAATTATCTCAAGAATATCGTAGGTAATATTAATAAGATGATAAAAATTCTTTAGTGATTGAATGCCGTCTAAACAATCTTGATAGATTATAAACAACGACATTAATTGATAAACGTGAAATTTATTTTAAGAAGCGCGGTCTTATCGTATGCGTCATTATTTATACAATACGTTTTTTGTACGTTTGTATAAAAGGCACACATACTGTATATAAACAGTAGATATATATACCTAAACAAACTTACATTCATACTTTTTAGGGTTCCGTACCGAAACGGTAAAACGGGGCCCTATTAACGTACTTCAGCTTCGTTGTCTGTCTGTCTCCAGGCTGTATCTCATAAACCGTGATAGCTAGAAAGCTGAAATTTTCACAAATGATGTATTTCCGTTGCCGCTACAACAACAAATACCGAAAATTAAAAAATATTTTATATAGATTAAGGGGTGGGGGGTCCCCATAGTACGGGTTCCGTAGTGCGCATTCGTGCGCGAGACCGACTTGCACTTGGCCGATTTTTATTTTTCATGTTGCTTTCGCAAACAGTAAAGTTGTGTTTGAAATACTTAGGCCCTCTTAGGCCAAAAGTTTTTATTTCAGTTAAATTAACACACTTTTTTAGTGTCTACAGAAATAGATCAAAAGAACAATGTTATTTTTTGTGCTTCCACAGTGTGTAATAAGGAAAAATATACGTAGCAAGCGTGTTAGTTTTATTAATAACTACTATCTTATTCGAACATTAGAGGTATTCAGTGGCGTAGGTATAAACAAAAATAATGAAAAACGTATCCCACCCGAAAATCAATAGACACTATCAGTTTCGAAGCTCATGACACAAAGACCTTGGTTCCAATGACTATTTATTGCTCCGGGATTACAAACACATGTAGATAAAGTGTGTGATACCTGTTTTGGTGTTACGAAACAGATTACAGAGCCGATGTACCCGTAACATCTGTGACGATGTAAACAAAGGCATACTCGTCAAAACTGTATCGAATCGTTTCAGTACAAACTACGACTGGAACAAGTTTTTTATAGTAATAGTCGTTGATATGCCGTAAGTCGTAACGCAGACTAGTTCCGATTCCAAGAACCGTTTGGATAAGTTACCAGTGGCTGCTTTTTTGTCAAAGTTATATAAGTAGGTAACTAAAACAACCTAATGATGCGATGAGAAAAATTAGAATATTCAATATTCAAGACATTCCGTTCCATTATAGCTGTAAGTGAAATAACAATACTAGGTACTATGTTTTGCTTATCCTAGATATTTGAATTCAAATTCAAATTAGAATTGAAACTAATCAATCAATGTTTACGTTGCTATCATAATTTAAGAAACTAATTATACCAGAACCACCTTAATATTACTATATTTGGTTACTATATTTGGCACATTTTATTTACCTAGTATTTACTTATCTATCGTTCATCCATTAGTATAAGATACTAATCGATGAACGACAAGATAAATAGAATGTACATAATCAATGTGCCAAATATAATTTTATCAATATTTCTACATAGAACATGAAAGCTTTTATCATATTTTCATGTTATCTATCAAATATGAAATCTATATTCTAATGAATATACCTACTAAATTTAATAAGGCTTACAATAATATCACCGATCAAAATTCAAGGAAACTTAAAATAGTCCTACATAAATATAAGTTATAACAGTTACAAATATTACCTGCTCCTATCTTTTCCTTAAGTTTCATTAATCTGAGTGTTCATTTTGCGTTATTTTTGGAGATTTAATCTCCTTCCTGTGCTTACAAACTTTATCTTTGTTCAAACATCCCTAAATGCTTGCTTTGTGGGAGCACAAAGCAAGCATTATGAAAAACCGCAGCCAAACTATAAAACTATCAATATATTATCAAGCATCTGTCGCATTCAACTTCATTCAGTACCTACGTAATAATAATAAATGTAATAACGGCGTAGGGATGTGACGACCCCATCGCCCACGGTTGGAATATCTATGGTCTACGTGACAATAGATATTTCACCCGTGCAGTCAGTCAACCCGCAGGACACCTTGTGGCGGGGTGTCGGGGAGTAGCGACCCCGCGGGAACTGAGTGCTCCTGGGGGAGGCCCCTGTCTTCATCTCCGGCTTGCCTTCACTGGCCGGTCGGAGTGAAGCCTGACGAGGACAGGACCCCCGCCTCTGGCTTGCCTTAACCGGCCGGCCAGAGTGGAGTCGCGAGAGCT
>CAJQZM010039556.1:0-19722 GCA_907164665.1 Colias nastes
AAATTCCTACATTAGGAGCACATTCCCTCATTGTAACAGAGCTAAAATTAATAAACAAAAAATACCGCCCAAATATATTAAATACCGTCCCCTAAAAAATATACCTATTAGTCCATTTAACTTTGATTTAAGTTCTATCAACTGGGATATTTTATTAAAGCAAGTTTGCGTAAATGATTCTGTGAATTTTTTCAATACTATCATTATTAATCTGTTTGATAAAATATGCTCCCTCCTAAACTTCCATTATCAGAAAACCGCTTCCACCCTGGTTCACTAGTAATTTGCAGTTCATGGTTTCTTTACGCGATAAAGCACACCGGAAATTTCAAGCTTCTAAATCAGATATCCATAAAGAAGCTTACAAAAGTCTCAAGCAGTTAGTTAATTGTGGTTTTTTTAACGAAAAGAGGGCATTTTTTAATTATAATATTAATAATAACATAAACAACCCAAAATTACTATGGAAAAATCTAAAGAGATCTGTTCTACCAAATTTTAAATCTAACTCATTAATACCACATACTTTTAATGACCCCGACAAAATAAATAGGTACTCATTTTCTTAATGTTCCAGGAGATAACAGAGCAGACATAAATACAGTTCACTATTTCAATTCAAAAAAATTCTCAAATGCTACATTTTCTTTTACAGCTGTTAGTGAAGACAGCATAGCTAAAATTATTTTATCAATTGACTCTAATGCTGTGGGGTCAGACGAAATTAATAGAGATAATATGATCATATTGACATTACCTCATTCATTAAAATTCATAACCAATTTAATCAACAGATCGCTTGCTTCAGGTATCTTTCCCTCTCTTTGGAAAAAAGCTTTAATTCATCCCCTCCCCAAGGTAAATAATTGCTCAGATCTCAAGGACCTACGTCCAATTAGTATTCTGCCTTACCTGTCGAAAATACTAGAGAAAGTAGTCCAAAAACAGCTTGTGCATTATTGTGAATCAAATAATATATTTCCACCTCTTCAATCTGGGTTCAGGGCTAAACATGGGACATCAACAGCTCTCTTTGATGTTATCGATAAAATTCTTGCATCTCAAGATAGGGGCTGTGGAGCTCTCCTTACTCTGTTGGATTTCTCTCGTGCTTTCGACAATATAAACATTTCCCTTCTTTTAGCTAAGCTTTCGTACTATGGATTTGACTCTAACACCATTGACTGGTTTAAAAGCTATTTGGAAAATCGTACTCAACAAGTTCTTTTACATAGTCTTAACGGCAACCACATACTTTCAAAACCTATGAAAGTCACTAGAGGAGTACCTCAAGGAAGTATTTTAGGACCTATTCTATTTATACTGTATACAGCAGACATTACACACTCAATTAAACACTGTCAATTTCACTTATATGCCGATGACCTACAACTACTCATTCCTATCAGCAGGGATAATTTTGACCAGACTATAAAGAATCTTAATTCGGATTTAAATAATATTTCATGTTGGTCTACTAATAACTCTTTGGTATTAACCCTAGAAACATAACCTTCGTCTATCTGATGAATACGCGGTACTAAATACGCCATCTCTTTCTAACGCGTGCGCGTATAAACTTGCCTGTTCTTGTCAACTTAGTGTGCACCGCGCTGTTGCAGGGGACACCGGTGTTCAGCGCGTAGGTATTTTGTTTTTTGATTTATTGAGCATCTGTTCATCGTTTCGATGAATGGTTATGGTTTGTGTTAGTTTTGGTGACGGTTTGAAATATTTGCTTGCAGATTTTTGACATGGAGTCTCGACGTGCACTGAGTGATGACACAATTGCGCGATTATTGTTGGAAGAGGATGACACCAACTCGCTGCCGGCTTCTTCGGATGGTGAAAATGAAGACTTTATGGAGGTGGACGACGTGGAAAGCGATCAGCAATATGAACCCTCTGACCAAGAGGACAGTCAGCAAATCCGTCACGGTTCATCACCATCTCACTCACGGGACCACGAGACCGACTCTCAATCACCTCCTGATTTATTGGAAGAGACTTCAGGTACTTCTTCATGTATTTTGACCTTACCACAAAGTACCATTCGTAGTCGCAATCGTCACGTTTGGGCCACAAGTAAAGGTCGTACATCAGGAAGGACAACTGCGATAAATATCGTCCATGTAGCAAGAGGGCTATCTCGTGGTGTAAGAGGAATGGTAGATCCTTTATTATTATTTGATCAGTTCATGACCGATCAGATATTTGAAGAAATATTGAAATGGACCAACTCTGAAATCGCTATAAAAAGATTAGCCCTGAAAAGGGATGACGGCCCATCTACGTCTACTGCCGACCCTCGACCGACTCAAGCACAATATTTGAATAAAAGGAAGGTTTGCGGTCTATGTTCCTATAAGCAGAGACGCATGACTAAATCATATTGCTCTAAGTGTAACACTGCAATTTGTGGTGAACATAAGGCTGAATTCTGTGTGAATTGCGCTGTGAATAATTAGCTTTTGTATTTTTTAAGTGTAGAGTTATGCCCTAAGTTTATTTTGGCCAAAGAAAAAAAAGCTATATTTTGTTATTTTTTTTTAATTTTAATTTTTACGTACCTTATCAACTACGATCTCCTTAAAACTAGTGCCTTACGTTATTATAATAAAAGTAAATAAAGATTTCCTTTTTTTTAATTATTATGTTTTAATTATAAATAAGACCCTTATCCCTAAAAAATTATGTAGTAAACAGTTTTAAATTATAACGTTTTAAGTAAAAATTTCATACTTTAAAAAATGTTCATCAATATGATGAATGGTTATGTTTAAAGGGAGCATTAAGAAGGTTATGTCTCTAGGGTTAAATCCGATAAAATCTAAATTCATGATCGTTGGTTCCAAAAAACAGGTCAATTGTTTATCGCAGTTGAAACCTAAAGTTTGTATCGATAACTTAAGTACCTCTCGAATGTGTCAATCAGGTGCGCAACCTTGGTATTGAAATGGACAATAATTTGAAATTTGAAGCCCATGTTTTAAATGTTACTCGAAATTGCTTTTATCGTATTAAAGTTTTATACAAAATTCGTGATTTTTTAAGTGTAGATATGCGCATTCGCCTATGTGAAACTCTAGTCTTGTCCAAACTAAACTATGCTCTGGCAGTTTATGGTCCTTGTTTGCTTCAAAGAACACAACGTCTCCTTCAGAGAGTGCAAAATGCTTGTGCACGATATTGCTTTCAGATTCCTCCAAGAACACATATCTCACCATACCTAAACATGCATAACCTACTTAACATGAAAAACCGTCAAAAACTTTACTTTGCCAGTCTCCTTTTTGACGTTATTAAATTTAAAAAACCTTCTTATTTATATGATAAACTTTTATGGAGGACCTCCAAAGCCTCGAGTGAATGTAGGTCATGCACAAATCTTTTTTCTGTGCCTAAATACAAAACAGCCGCCTTTAGAGGAAGTTTTAGATTTCTTGCTACGAAATGCTGGAATGATATCCCGCCTCCTATTCGAAATTCTCAATCAAGGGACACTTTTAAAAAGAAGTTGAAAGCTTATTTTCTCGTTATTCAAAAACAGTCTACATAAATACCTATTGTTATTTTCTGTGTTTAACAATATCTACTATAAACTATAATCTACTTGATATTCATTAAAATTGTGTCCTTCTTTTACTTCATCTATATTCTACCTACGTTTTATATATTATTGTTCTGGAAAGATGTCTTTAACTTCTTCTACGTACTTGGCGTTGGCAATATAAATTCATAAATTATTACACACTATTTATTTTTTATTACTGATTCGTTTCCTCTCAACTCACTCAGCCGATTCTACGTTCTGACTGGCAAACTATGTTACATACTTCATACATCAAAATCTTCTTACTTTATAATTTAATACATAGCATAATTTAGTCCGTTCTTTAAAATTATACCTACTGTTATTAGTCACTCCTCTCTACTTAATATGGTGCTGACAGAATAACAGCGTTACAGCGTCTTTCCAAACTATACAAGGCCAGCACGCAACGGTGTGAAACTAATCACGTATAGTTTGGAAATAACTTTTTTACAAAGTTCTTCCAATCTATACAACAGTAGTACGCAAATACTCGCGTATACTTTGAAGTGAAGTAAGTAAGAATAGCGCTCCAAAACATACAGCGCCAGTACGCATGCGGACTAATCGTGTATGTTTCGGAGTAAGCGCGCCGACTTTCCATTGCTCGCGGTTATATTATTATTGTATTGCTGTTTTTAAATCTATTATTACAATGCATGTGTATGTAATGTTGCGTACTGATCGTATATTTTTTGTATCGAAGATGCTTGTGTCTTCGTTCCCGCCTATACTGCACGACTTACAATTGACAATAGTGCTAAAATGTAAGAATTTAATAAGTCCAGAAAAAGACGGTTGCGAGGCGACGGAGCCCCGCTTCGCAGGGCTCCTATTTTTGTGTAGTTAAAAAAAACACGAACCTAACCTAACCCATAGGTACCCTTATCTGTTACCTATTTATTTTCCTAAGCTTACCTAATAATATTTTTATTCCATATTTTACTGAATCAATAATAATCAAGAAGAATAAAAGTAGATAGATATAGCTGTACACACTACACAGTACAAGTCTCTGATTACCTATATATTTATTATGTCGCTCAAGCGTAAGTGGTGTAGTAGGTATATTTAGTAATATTTTGCGTACTGATCGTGTATAGTTTGGAACGAAGAAGCAAGCATCCGCGTTACAAAGTATACACGATCAGTACTCAAAATTCGTGTATATATTGTAATAACAAACTTAAAAACAGCATTACAAAGTATACACGAGCAGTTTCCTATGGTTGCGTTCTGGCTATGTATAGTTTGGAAATACGCAGCGTTACAGCCTCAGCTGTAACATTCATGCTGAGTCAGTTAATCCTTTTCCCTGAGGTGATACAGATATAATATAATATTATTACGTCTACACATATTGTTTTACCCAGTTATACCTTGTTTTTTAAGTTTTAAGTATTTTCTGTATCTAATGTACTGTATCATTTTTTGGGAATAAAAAAAAAAAAATATATATATATATATATATATTTATTTACAAATTGTGTTAAAATTTTATAAACAGGACGGTAATAATTAATTAATGATGAGGACGAAATAGTTTCGATATCCGCCGATTCCTGTAGTAGGTATATCCATCCAATGTTGAGAGCTTCTTCGTGATATTAGGTCCCTGTAAAGATATTTAAAAAAAAGTTACGATACCTACAGAACAACAACTATACAAAGAAAATTCGAAAATTCTAGGTCTGCTAAAAAAGCTTACAAAGAACTTAATAAAACCAAAACATGGGTACCTTTTCTGCAGTCTGGCAATAACAAATGCAAATCTCGCACAGAAATAATAAAAAAAGCTGGGCAAGTAAAACAATAGCGAGTTTTACAGAAAGGTTTAAGCGTCAAATTTGACCCAGTAGGTTAGGTTAGGTTTGAACTGCGACGCTCACGCACGAGTCGAGCGAGCGAAGCGAGCGTGCCGCGGCAGCTGCCGGCGAGTGCCAGAACCGACTCGCTATTGTTTTACTTGCCCATTACAGAAAGATTTAAGTGTTAAAATCTATTCAGTACGTTGGTTAAAACCTATATTGACTGAATGCCTGCTCTTTAAATCAGTGAATAAGGTTATTGTCTATGGGTGTCGGTCAATAACCTTATTAACTGATTTTCTCAGATAAAATCAGTCAATAAGGATATTAACAGACGCCCTTAGTCAATAACCTTAATAACCGTCAATAAGGATATTGACTGTTTCAGGGTTTTGACTGTAACATATACAGTGAACCATTCACACAAAAGCAAATCAAGGCTGATATCCACTGTACAGACACAACTCCAATCGTACAGTTTACAGAAAAAGAAATATTGAAACAAATAATGAGACTTAAACCGGAAAAAGGCCCAGGACCAGATGGGATCATTAATGAACGTATCAAGGTTGCAAAGAATTTGCTACTGACCCCAATCACTATGCTATGGAATAAAATTCTCGAAGATGAAGCTATACCGCACCAATCGTTGGAATCTGAAATCACACTGCTATACAAAAAAGGCGATCCAGCAGACTTGGGTAACTACCGTCCTATAAGTCTTATGTGCTGCTTTTACAAACTTTTTTCTTCCTGCCTGCTTGAAAGAATAGCCCCCGTTATCGATGCACATCAACCGATCGAACAAGCCGGGTTCAGAAGCGGTTTCAGCACATTGGACCATATCCAAGTAGTAGACCAGGTGATTGAGAAATTCACAGAATTTAACAAGCCCTTGTACCTAGCGTTCGTGGACTACAAAAAAGCTTTTGACACAATTACACACGAAAGCATCTGGGAATCACTGAAAGCAATAAACATAAATGAAAAATATATTAATATTCTAAATAAAATAAACAACAACAGTACAAGTAGAGTCAAGCTGGATAGAGTCGGCGAACCATTCAAGATAAAGAGAGGAGTCCGTCAAGGGGACCCAATTTCGCCTAAATTATTCATAACCGTCTTACAACACGTATTGGAAAAATTACCGTGGTCTAATCGTGGCATTAATATGAATGGGAACATGCTTAGTCATCTTAGGCGCGGGACATATACAAGCGGCGCGGCGCGCATCGGGCGCACTGCGGGCGCGCATCGAGCGCGCATCGGGCGCACTGCCGGCGTGCATCGGGTGCGCTATTGGCATTTTGTATGAAATAACTTTGGAAAGGCGGCGCAACCGTGGCACAACCGTGGCGTGCCGTCTCGACGCCTTTCCAAAATTCTTTCATACAAAATGTATAAGAAGGAGGTGGTGCAAAACAGATTCAAGAGGTGCGCTTATGGCACGCCCGCGCCCGCGCCGCTTGTGTTTGACCCGCGCCTTAGATTTGCCGATGACATACCTAATATTGTTTGCGGAAAACCCTCACCACTTAAATAAGATGATCAATGAACTCAACCAAGCTAGCAAAAATATAGGATTAGAAATTAATCTTGATAAAACTAAAATAATGAATAACGACACTGCGACGCCCATCTTACTAGATTCCCTCTCGAGTACGTAAACAAATATATCTACTTAGGCAAACAAATCTCCTTTAGTATTGAAAGAAATTTTGAAGAAGTAAACCGGAGAGTGGCGATTACATGGAGCAAGTTCGATACTTAAATCGCAACTTCCGCTAGCAACTAAAAAAATAGTCATGGACACAGCACTACTGCCCTGCCTTACTTATGGTTGCCCAACATGGACCTTCGGCCACATAACCAGAAATAAAATCCAGACTACCCAGAGAAGAATGGAAAGAAGCTGCCTAGGCATCAAACTTAAAGACATAATAAAGAACATCGACATTCGGAAAAAAAAACAAAAGTACCTATGTGATGCCTTGGGTTCTTCACTGAAGGGAAAATGGAAGTGGGCGGGTCACTTGGCTCGTTACAAAGATGACAGATGGACTCTAAGATCAGTGAAGTGGTCGGGGCCAAGAGGCACCAGAACAAGAGGTCGACCAAGGGCCAGATGGGCTGATGAAATAGTAGCAGTTGCTGGCAGAAATTGGCGGAACTCAGCCCAAGACAGGGACAAGTGGCATTCTTTGGGGGAGGCCCTGTAACATCTTAAAATGCTGTATCGGTATGTACACGAATTTTTTTTTGCATTTAGAAGCTTAGTTTTCAAAATACAGGTCTTTGAAGTTTGAAGATATTGTCAGTAAGCGCGAGGTATGGGGGACTTTGAATGTAATTATCAGTTCAAGAAAAGTAATTTTTAAATAAATAATTGATGGCGGCTCGGCTACGTATGCTTGGGATGGTAAAAATGGGTAAATGGCATCTTTATTTTCGGCATCTTTATGTACAGAACTCCAGAAAAATTCACTTTCAAAGATGGCGCATCGTTTTGGTATATTTTTATTAAGTAGCCTAACAACAGCTGTTGTGACAGAAAAAGCGGAAATCCTGGTCGTACACTAGTCAGGTATGTAATAAAATGGAATCGTGTGATGATGATTATTGAAAAATTAGTGTAAATTCATTAATTTATTTTCTATTTTAATATTTGTACAGTGCACACCTAATCAATGGGTAGAATGTATTAGCCACATAATATATCACAACTGTAATAATTATTTCTAACACAATTCTTGCAAATATAAAATTTGAATTTGAATTGAAATGAACTCTCAATTGAATCGTAATTGTATGACATTTAACTAAAATAGCGAACTTGAGGCGCAGGTTTCTAAGCACACATCACAGGAAGGGTAGCGAGTGTCAGGAAAGGCACAATAAAACGAGAGCGTATGTGTGAAAGAGTTTAATTAAGACTACGCGATGGCGGGCTGCGGCGGCGGCAGCGCGGCGGGCGCGGGCGCGAGCGAGCGCACATCCGACGTGGGCTCCGACGGCACGGGCTCGTCCTTGGGCTCCGTCACCAGGATGTGGTCGGGCTGCGGCTTCTTCGGCCCGTTCTTGCCCTGCTGGTCCCACGGCAACATGATCTTCACCTGCCCCCCAAACAATTGCGTTAGCGGTATGCGCTTTTGTATACTGTTAAGTTATTCTTCTTTCAATTGAAACTTTTCAATCAAAATCAATCAATTGAAACATATTATAGAATATTTTGTTATAAGAGATTGACAAAAACTGAACAGACTATAGATTATGCAAACACCATAGGAATCAAAAATAATTTCTTATGTGTAAAGAATCATGTGAACTGTACATACAATAGGTTATTATTGTTATATTTCTAAGGAAGGTATTAATAATAATTATTAAAAGTTCAAATTGAGTGTCAATAATTATAAAAATGTAGAGCTTGCACCGTACAAGAGCCCATACAGACAGACCCTCCAATAAACAAGCTCATTGATCTTCCACAAGTAATTAGATTACAGTCGACAGACAACTGCAATCCCTGATACCGTGGACGAGTTTACACTATTCTTATTACTCACGAATTATTGATGTCACAAGTTATATCTGTTAGCAAATCAATTTTCATGCATTTTTAGTTGTGTTTGCATAATAGTACAAGTTAAGTTACCTTAATTCCGAGTACTCCTTGTCTCAACAGCACGTGTCTTGTGGCTGTGTTGACATAGTCATTGCAGGGGTCTCCGGAGTGGATCATGAGTCCGTCGACGAACTTCATGGACTTGGCACGCTGACCACGCAGCTTGCCTGACACCACCACTTCGCAGCCGCGGGCACCAGACTCCATGATGAACCTGAGTACACCGTAGCATGCACGACGAACAGCCAGTCCTGTAAAATATTTACATACCTCATAATATAATTAATCCAACATGTATAAATTAGATAATGTAACAGTTTATTCACACTAATTGTAAATACATTTTGTACTATGAGTGTGAATAACCAACGCAAATGTACATAATACATATCTCTACAAAAAAGTCACAGATATTCTTATGAGGAGTTAGCACACTAGATTCTACACTGGGACCGAATGATTAACAATTTCCTTTTAATCATTAAAAGACTCATGTTAATTGGTTGAATACTTAAGTCTTAAGGAGACTAACAAAATAGAAAATGAAGTCCAATTGATAAACTTTCATTTTTCGAACACCCATTGAATATAACAATATACTACAACTACTTTGAACAGATCTATTATATCACTAACAAAATATGAATAGCAAAAATGTTCACATGCTTTTAATAAGAAGTAACTAAATTTATAATAAAAAAATTATCATTTTTTACTTTTCGGATAGCCTATAATACAATCTTTAAATTATATTAACAATATACTACAACTACTTTGAACAGATCTATTATATTACTAACGGTCCACCCGGCTTCGTCCATGAAACATGTTTATAATATGCTTTCTCTCCATAAGAACCATCCTCGTACTTCAAGGAATATTAAAAAAAGAGAATTAGCAAGATCGGTTCAGTCTTTCCTTTCATAATTGTATAAATATACACAATACTAAGTAATCTGGTAACATATTGTACCATGTAAAGATCACACTTAGCCATAATAAATAAAAATATGGCCATGATACTTGTTGCATTCCTCGATAAATACTACAAATTAAATGCCATAAAACCAAAAATATCAAATTCATAGGTAGGTACTTATAATTTTGAATGTAATAATAAAAGTAAATTACTATTATAATACAATATTAAAATTATTTAATTACTTTCTCTCATTTTATGTAACTCTGCAATGTCCATTATTTAAATTAGATTTGCAACAAAAAAAATGAATTAACAAGTGACTAGTGAGCACCATACTAACCTCCAATAAGCTTGTATCTCAAAGATTCAGCCTGGGCAATAGCGCAGAGCCCACGGGTGGCGACCTTCTCTGCGTATAGTTCAACAGATTGTTCGGGAATGTTGAAACGCTTTTGAACTACAGATGTGAGCTCCCTGATGCGGCGGCCCTTCTCTCCCAAAACACTCTGGGTTCTGGTCGCCATAATGATGATTTCTGATCGCGTAGGTGTAACGCGCACTTCAACTCCAGAGTATCCATCCTCAGCGAGTTCCCTGGTAAGGAACTCATTTAACTCTGCTTTGAAAACTCCGTCGCCGACGAACTGAAAAGTTAGAGGTTATGTTGTTCACTGAATTTTTAAAGAACGGATAAGATACATTATTAAAATTAAAAACAAAGTGAATAATGCAGCCGAATGAGAATATTCTGATCACTTATTGTCCGTATACTGAAACGAATAACGAGATATCTCACTCGAGAAGATCAAAAACAAATCCACATTCATCACACATAACACGAAAAGTTTTTGAAATTAAATCCTGGTTTCACAAATATGGTGTATATAAGAACGGTACCAGTAAAATATTTATATCGTTTTTTAAGTAAAACACAACATACTTTTCGTTTTTTCGAAATATTGTTCACCGCCATGATTGCAATGGAACGGAGCTTAACTTGAAAAGACAGTAAAACGTCAGTGTCAAGTAAGCCATATTTTTCTGTTCACAGACTGTTCAATAAAAAAATGTTTGTCGATTCTTATCCAACAGATTAAAAAGATATATAAATAATTACTTATTACTTTTAAATATCATTTTAGTTTAATCTTTAAAGTACTCTAATCTATAGACACTAATAATAATGTTTTATATTGTCCGTATTTAAGCAAAAAGGAACCACCCAGCAAACACGCACTTCTGAGATATCAAAGGATTTACAAAAACATTTGCAGCTCTGTTAGATGAAGTAAAATTAATATTTATTTTATTTAAATTCATTGATAAATTACTTATTTAAGTATGTGTATATAAATTTGCTCTGAATACTCTTAAACTTTCTAGATAATTAAGAAAATGTGCATGTGGTTCCTTTTAACATTTATCAATTGATAGGTTTTCTCTTATACAAAAAAGAACCACAACCCAGGGATTTTATGATATAAATGAAACTATGTATTTATAATATCGTAATAAAGCTTTAATTAAAAAGATATATAAAATAATA
Organism: Colias nastes; assembly: GCA_907164665.1. Taxonomy (NCBI): domain Eukaryota; kingdom Metazoa; phylum Arthropoda; class Insecta; order Lepidoptera; family Pieridae; genus Colias; species Colias nastes. The sequence continues at coordinate 11,497 of CAJQZM010039556.1, forward strand.
CTTATAGAGGACGTTTATTCGACGTTATCATCAAATTGGATTTCGAAATCCACCGTGTCTAGTCCATCTATGTGGTCTTCTATTGCATCATCATTAATGAGACCATTATAAAAACTAAGTGCATATTGTGGAATGAGATGTAATATGGCCTGAATATCGCTTGAAGGTGAAGAAAGCTTCTCCAGAGGCATCGACGTATAAGGTTCTTCGTTATCTTCTGTAATAAAAAGAAAAAAGCTTTAAATCAAAACAATAAAGCCGCGTGCTTTTATACGTAGATATATGGCGACAGCAAAATATTATTAGTTCTTATAAAGCCGTGTCCCTACTAGACGACTAAGTATGTTGTAGGTACATGCGCCATGTACAAAAAACTGGCTAAGTGCGAGTCGGACTCGCGCAACGAAGAGTTCCGTACCATTATCTATAAAAACGGCAAAAAAATCACGGTTTATTGTATGGGAGCCTCTTAAATATTTATTTTATTCTGTTTTTTTAGTATTTGTTGTAACAGTGGCATCAGAAATACAATATCATCTATGAAAATTTCGACTGTCTAATTATCACAGTTCATGAGACAGAGGGACAGACAGACAGACGGACAGCGGAGTCTTAGTAATAGGGTCTCGTTTTACCTTTTGGGTACGGAACCCTAAAAATCACACGCAACAGTGACCAAACCTAGCAAAAAATTAAATAAACTTGTTAAAATTTTGAATTTCGCGGGCTAGGGCCTTGTTCCGGTCAAAACAGTGGCAGCGCGACTTTTAAAATCAAACAAATAATTATATTATGCGCTGAATGTACTGTACCTACTGAATCTGAATCTAAACGTATTTTACCAAAATAGTAGGTAGGTACCTAGATCATCGACAGTTGTTTTTAAAACAGGGTTTAGTATTTTCATCTCACAATGACAGATGAATCGTAACAAAATGACTCTTAATTCGACTCGCCTTCGTGAACAACAACAGTGTCGTTAAAATACCTAAATCCACACAGGATTCCTCTTGTACTTACTAATTAATGAACTATCTTTTTAAAATCACTCCACAATCGGGAATGAATCAAAAGTGGATAAAGCGTACCTGCATCTCATAGATTCATTAAAACTACTTACCCGTTGTATCTTCAATATTATCTTCGGTGTTCGTCTCCAATGCTTTTCTTACCAATTGCTTCCTTATTTATTTATTACCAAACATTTTCACATTTAATTTTAAAGGTAATTTATTAACAAAAACAATAGAACTTACTTCGCGGAGAAAAAAAACGGCCGTCACGTATTCGAAATACTTCGCTGAATGTCACCTATATTGACAGATGTTCGACGTTTTACTTTAAAAATTGGAGTTTTGCACTTTGAGCTATTTAAGACGTATAAATACGTTGTATAAAGATGAGAAGCATTGTGCACAAGTCAAGGCATTTGGTACCGTATAGCGATGATGGGTTTCAGGATGTTTTACAATATTTATTTATGCATGATAGAACCGAATGCTTGTGGTTTTATTTTGCAATAAAAAATTACAATTAAATTATGAATTTATTTTACGCATAACCATACCACAGAAACCTGGTTCCTATCCTGGTTCCATTTTGTGTATTAAAAATAATTGTTATTAATAGAAATATGTGTAATGTATAATGGTACCAAGTAACTATGTGCGGATCTGTTTTGTATAAAATGACATGATAGTAATATCGTTTATTTGTTTGAACAAAGCAGTCCGGTGGTGCTGTGGTTCGGTTTTGCTTCATATGTATTATTCGTTGTTGCTGGTGGTTCCTTTCTGCTTTTAGTATACCTTGTTTCCAAGGTAAAAATCATGTGGTTCTTGTTTGTATAAGAATTTAGACCACTTTTAAATGAGTATTCTTCAAGAAACGTAATAAAGCAAATTTGTCGAGTGGTTCCATTTTGCATAAATACGGACAATAATTATTATGATACTGTGTTATGATATAAAAAAAAAGACGGGTTGCACTCCGGGAGTGCCGGCAGAAGTGAAAACTTGATTATTAACGTTCAGCATATTTGATATATTTTTGGAATGGTATCCGTCTTACGCATGGAATATAAGGGCTAAAAAAAAAAAAATCCGTCTTACGCTTTTTCGATGAGGCCACGTGTCCTGACGCGAGTTTAAGATTTTTTACCCAACGCCGCTAAAGAAGTTTTCACTTCAAAAAAAAGACGGGTTGCACTCCGGGAGTGTGTGCCGGCAGAAGTGAAAACTTGATTATCCCTAGAACACTAACCTTATTTTTCGACGTTTAATACTAACCTTCGTCTTTTCGACTACGCTGTTTATTGGAGGGGATTTAGGGCCTTAATTAAAAAAAAATATTTGCAATTATGTTTTTATTTTAAGGACAATGTATTAATCTACATATAAAAATATTAAAATACTTATTTTAACATATTTTTCATTGAAACAGTCATCAAAATGAGATCATAGTTTACACGCTTTATAAACATTCTTAAAATTTTTGAAAAATTCGTACATAAAATATATACCTCTAAATTGCTCGAAATAAACTATTAATTACAAAAACAATATCTGAAAAATTAATAAAAAATATAATTTTGATAATAGCTTAGGATCTAAAACATTTGTGACACACATCAAGTTTGTGTTCCCCACACAACGATTTTTTGCACTTAGTGCACCTATTTTTAGTCTACCTTTGCTTTACGGAGGGACATATAGCATATATGTTTCTTTTATTTTGCTGTGGAGGGCATTACTTTGCTCAGTCTCATTTATAACATTCACATTACTTCTTCCTGGCATGATTAAAATTTATGTGATTGAGTCCCGCAGAGTTACTGATACTCTGCATACTGTGTCATCAGTAATTATACCTGAAAAACATTGAAGAGGATCTAAAATATTTTGAAAAAAGCGTACAGGCCCACGTGCTATGTATCTATGTTCCTTGAAGGTCTTCTGCTTTGTGACCTTGACTGTTGTGGTGACCATATGTGTTTATCTTTCCCAAGAAGAATGGTACGCGATGGTCTTATAATCAAATCGCTAGGGTCAGCTGAAGTGCTAGGTGTTTCGTCTTCAATGGAACGTGGGGAGATGTATTACTACTTGCCTCATAATCTTGATCTGGAAATTGCTCTTTATTTACAGTAGAAACTTCATCATCACCCTCCGTTTCATGCCTCATCAGCCTCAATGTGGTCTTCAGATTCTTTAGCAGATGAATTTTCCTCACCGCTTTTGACTTCTAATAATAACATATGAATCGTATCTAAAAAATAAAATAATAGGAACCATTATAAAAGATAAAATAACGTAATTTTAACTTAACTAAATAGTACGAAAAGTTACGTTAATACTAACCTTCGTCGATGTGACGAGCCATGGTTGCTGGAACAGCGCGTGTGGACCTTCCACGCACAAAGCACTACCGTCCATCGCAAGCGCAACGGGTCGGCTGAGATTAGCTGAAGTTAGAAAACCATACTGTCGCGCGCGTAAAAGTTATAGCGATTTTTTTGGTGACGCGTCGTCGAATCGACGAAGGTTAGTAATCTAGGGTTATTAACGTTGAGTTCTCTCCATCCGTCTTACGCTTTTTCGATCAGGTCACGTGTCCTGACGCGAGTTGATTTTATACCCATTACAGAAAAAGTGCTCAACGCCGCTAAAGAAGTTTTCACTTCAAAAAATAGTTCGGAATATTGAATTCTTTAAACATTTTATTTTTCTAGAGCGGTAAAACTTCTTCTACTTCTCATTATCCGGTCTGATATATATCGGGGGTAAGTAAAAGTGTGTGTGTGTGTGTGTGTGATTGTGAATGTGTGTGCTTCTGCATGAGAGTGTTATGTATTATTGACATCTATCCATTATTAATTATGAGTTGCTCTATTAAGTATATAAAGGCACACATTTAAGTATGTATTAAATATATAGGCATTAAAAATACTATTTATACGGCAGCTATTTTAATACCGTATTAAAATAGACGGCAATTGGCTGATCGAACAAAAATATATTGCGTTCTTAAATTCAACCCTATCTTGGACTGGACTTACCCGTTTTGATACTTTAAATTAAAAATATAACTACAATATTGTTTGTTGATTACAATATAATTTTAAAAAACTTATTACAGGAGTTTTTAATACGGCTATTCGTCAAGTCCAAGCTGTCCAAGTCAATTTTATAATGTATGTATCTATATAACTATACGAAAATAAACATTGTTTTATTTTATTTTATAAAAAATCTAGTTTTGATCTGCATTATCATTACATCCATATTTTCACATGGCTTATAATGAATATACAAATATAGGTACTTATTGTAAATATAGGTATATGTGCAAATAATAATATTAATATGTATTACGGTCTATGTAAAAGTAATATTATGTATATTATACATGTAAGTATGTACCTACATAATATTAAGTGGATATCTCATTATTAAGTACAGTATTGTCCACTTAAGTAATGTGACTAATGATATTGAGGACAAAATAAGCAGTATCAAGATCGTTCGATCCATTTTTCCTAGGGTTGCACACTCAAAATTATGATTTCCCTAATTGCCATCAGATTCGACTGGTTTACCCTGTGGGTTTAGGTACCTATATGAAAGAGAATTGCATATTTTAAAAATAAAACTCGCAAGTATTGAATGCAATGTATTTATTTATTATACGATAGGTTACATGTAAACGCACCATATACTTAGCATAAAAATTGCACAATTAAATGTCTCATCGATTGATTCAATAACATTATAGAAATATTACATCACACTAGAATCAGAGGGAGCTCACAAAATTATAATAAAAGGCTAATATTTCTTAGCAAATTTTATGCCAAATGAATAGTCAATTTCAGCCGTTCCTGCTGGCTGCACAAGCTCACGGCTTTATAGAAGCGGTCAGCGGTACTGTGCCAATATTATTTAACTCGATTGCGACAACAACCACATACCGTCCGCGTCTCCCTGTATTAAGGAGTTACAAATAATAAAGTAAAAACATTAAACTTAATAAAATACTTCTAGATGAACTGCCATCTTAGACTGCCATAGCATCAATTTAATGACTATATTAATATATTTAGCTATCGCATATTACTATCGAGTGCCAAAAATCAACAATAATGAGTTAAACAAAGATCTACAATGAATTTATTATTCTATGAGATAATTAACAAAGTTTCATATACTAAGTTACATAATATTATTTATTACATGTATGTACTATTATAAATAACGCTCGCTAACGAATTCGCAATCGATATTCGCTAAAAGCATTAGCTCACCGATCACCGGCTTCAATAAAATTAGTTTCAATAAATCTAAGTGTTATAATACCATGCGTATGATAAGCCGTAGACCGATTTAGTACAACATGACATTACTTACAAAATGAAATAACTGAGAAGTTTAACCTAAGAGCGTCTATATTATCCTTACGACTAATGGACAGAATTGCGTGTCGCGTGTTCAAAGGTAGCGTGCCGTGCGGTGCTGACCCCCCCCATCCCCTCTCACCCCGGGGTGGTGAATGACTTCCGCGTTACTACAGAATACCCGATACCATCCTAAGGAAGTCTTCCCCTTAATTTACTTTGAAAAACTTAACCCTAATGTTAACTTGAAAGCGAGAAACGACATTACCGGTTTAAATGATTCGCTACACTAGAAGGTTTAGCGGGACGTGAGACGAGGGTTTAATTTTAATTTTTACAAATAGGTATCTAAGCGGCAAGAATCCGCTGGAAATCTACGCAATAATATCAACATACTACTCGGTATTCGATTAATTAAATCTACCAATTTTAAATGACTACATTAATAGGAAAGTCGATGAAGGCAGACAGTTTTAATTTCGAGTCGTTTAGATTTTTCGTTAATATAATATTATATGTTTGGCACAGAGAATCGAATAGATCTATATTAACATCTAGAGTGCGGTGTTAAGCCTACATCACAGAACGGAAGGAGCGGTGCGAGTGAATCCGATGCAAAAATATGGCTCATAGACTATATCGTATCGCGTTACATAACATTCGCTTACAACTATTCTACACGTATCGGCCGCAGCGCGCTTACACAACATTATAATATTATAAATATTTCTTATTCATAACAATTTATTGACAATCGGCGAAAATAACAAAACGGACATCTGTCCTTCGGCACCGTCGCGTTTCCTCGCACGATAACCTATTACTTGCTACGTTACGTAACTTAGTCGAAGGAGAAGGACAAAAATAAATAAAAAGCAAATAAAGTCAATATGACCCTTTAATAAAAATAATTAAAACAATGATGTAAATAATAACAATTAGAATAATTTCGTATAAATTAAATACTAGCTTACCCGACACCAAAGACGTAGAAAAAAATTAAAATAAATATGACAACAGCCGTGTAAAAGGAATGTATAGAAAGAAAATAAAATAATACTAAGTACATGGACGCAAGTAAAGAAACAGGTCAATTTCATATTATATAAAACAAAGCAATAGAAAATAAAGTAAGACCAGGATTGCACAATTAATAATTTAAGTACATCAATTATAGATAGAAGCATCTCAATAGAACAACTGAAATCTATCATAACAGTTTTCAGATTAGTTCCGAATATTCTGAAATTTCTGGCCCAAATAATTATAAAATATATTAACTATTCTCGCCGTCCGCGTCGTCACAATTCACCTATGGCACTAACATAACATACGAGAAACCATTATATACAATCAAATCGAAATGGAATGTAATTATATAAAGCCTTCACTTATAACTATCAAATAAACTCCCTTTCATTTAATTAAATAACAAATTAAGTATATATTTTGACTACATCATTTTGTACATAGATGCGGTAAAAGAACATCGATAATACCTATATAATATTAAGGGGGTGATTTAAATTATTAAAAATATTTAAATGTCACATTATATAAAAATAGAAACGACGAAACGAACAGAGTTCTAAAATTCTCAAATCGCAACTAAAACTAAAGTTACACTATAGCATCAAGTGTCGTGACGTCACACGATAGAACTCCACCTTTCCCTATTTCATTAAGTACATTATTAACAATTAGCGAATCATGCGAGCGGCCATCGGAGCCGGTGACCGAACGCGGCGCCTCAACATATTCCAACTCATTTCTAAACGTTGCACGTATATTTTTAACATATTATATACAAATGAAGGATTAGGTACGCAAAAAATAATCAAACAAAAAGAAATCAAACATTAAGGGGTATTAAAAGTTTTATGAGCGTATACTGAATGAAGCGATTCTTCAAATACGATTGGAACATATAAATGGAATGAAAAGCCGCGACGGTCGCCGTAGACGTAGACGCTTAGTAGCGCTGCTGGTACTCGTGGTGCCATCTGTTGAAGTCGATGTGGAACACCACCAGCGAGCCGTTCTCCAAGCCGGCCAACAGGAATCTGAAAACATTATGGTTTTTTATATTATACTTTTCAAAGAATCGATACCGATATCGCCGTGCGATCGGTATTTTGCCAAAAATTTAAAATAATATGTAATAATGAAAGCTTAGTGTGAGTGTGAGCGAGGGCGCGAATGAGTGACCGTTAAGTCGAGTACCTAATGGGCGGTCAGCCGTCGGTTGAGCTGAATCTATAAGTATTTCATGTTTTTTTTTTTCATTTTTGTTGTGGTTGTGGTTGTTTTTTGTTTTGTTACTACTACACCTCGAGCCGGCACTCGGCACACGGCACACGGCACACACGCATACTGACCGCTGGTCGTGCGAGAGCGCGAGCGAGCAGACGGGCGCGCCGGCGGGCGGGAAGGCGTACAGCGGCGCCAGCGTGAAGGCGCGCCACACCTCCACCACGCCCGCGTCGCCGCCGCACACCAGGTACTCGCCGCACCGCGACAGCGCCAGGCACTGGAATTTAATACACACCACGATAATGCACACTCATTATACAAAGTGAGCAGTAAAAGTAAAACAATTTATTTTTTTTAACAATAAAACTAAAAATCACCTTCAAATCGTCAAAATTAAACCAAAATTTGAAACTGAACAGGCTCCAGTTTTGAAATGACAAAAAATAATGAGTATCCGTGCGCTATTCACCTGGAAGTTGTCGTTGTGCGTCTCGTGTCGCAGACGGCGGCCGTTGAGCGTGAAGGCGGCGAGGTGTCCGCGCGCGTAGGCCACCACCAGCACGCCCTCGCGGGACAGCGCC
>CAJQZM010039557.1:0-31295 GCA_907164665.1 Colias nastes
CCCACAATAACTTTTTTTTGTCATTTACTTTTTACGACAAATAATGGTTAATTTTCGAAGCGATTTTAACCAATACAGCATTAATCCTTAACGAATTAAATACCTTGAATACATTGTTCATTTAATATAGATCTATATGGCCCTTTACACCGTATGATTTAAGTGAATATTTTCGAAGATAATACAGATTTAAAAATTGCGGGACGTAGCGTTTGCGGCGGTACCGGCCGGCCGCCAATGCACCCGTGCGAAGCCGGGGCGGGTCGCTAGTTATTTATATTTTGCTGCATTATTTTAACAAATTTATTCTATCTGGCAACGTCAGACTCACGTGCATCGCGAATTTTCGTGCCACGCCTCAAGCGTGGCTCTGATTGGTTGTCTAACCTTAGATGCTATAGGTTTCCTAGTTAGTTGTATTACCAAAAAAAAAAAAAAATTGGCTTCGAAAATGACAAAAATTAGACTACAGAAATATTTTTATTAGATTTGTCTTGAATTTGAAAAGCTGTTGATTTTACTGTTTCACATAATGATCCAGTCATGTTTTTGGTTTTGGTATCAAGCTGAAATTTATATCGAATACTCAAGTCTACGGTCCCTTGATGCTGTGAAAAAGTCAAACTCACAAGCCAACGCATCAAAAGATACAGCCGTAAATGCTGAAAATTTTCGCAAATTTCGACATTCACATGGAACTCAAAACCTACAGGGTACTTCTCATGAACACAGAGCCTTGAAATTTGGTAAAAGTAACGTCTTATAACACAGATAAAGGAAAAATTGCTAGAAACATAAATTTTTAAGTTACAACATTATAAAAAAAATAGGTTTGTTCGGAGCCCTCGGAGCGCGAGTCCGACTCGCACTTGGCCGGTTTTTTGCTTTACAGTTTGCAGTTAATGAATAAGGTTTAAGTTTATATGTGATATTATGATAACAAGGTTCTTTTATAAGACTGATAAATAAAGAGAAGTATTGAAATTTTGTTTCTTTATTAATTTAATAAAATAAGACACAAGCCGCGTAAAATAAAAGGCCCATCAGGTACTTTTACAGTTACTTTTGTTTTATTTTGTATTTTTTTCCCAGGTATTATAAAAGAACCGGGTAACCCGGTTCTACCCGGTTCTGAGCTCGATTTGGAACCGGGTTTCAGAAACTTGGAACCGGACTCGGTTCTGCATGCCCTAATTGGACAGTGGCAAGTGTACGATAACCTTAATACATCCAATATGCGAGGTCAATAACCCGAAATACGTCATCTTTTTTTGCATCAGAGGACATTTTTAATAAATAATTTCATGTAATTCGTCACACCGGATTTTAAAATGAACGAAATGATGAGTAAAAAATGTAGTAATTTATTTTGCGATTATTCAAAGGTATGCCTGTACTAAATGTGATTTCCACGTTTTTTGTGTTGGTGATATACTTAGCTTATATTTTGCATAAGGAAATTAATCTTCTTAATAACCGGTTATCATCTGTTTGAATTTATTTATTTTTATAAGTATTTTTATTTCCCTTCGAAGCTTTAAGGCGCCGCTACGTCTACACGTCTACACGCCTCAGATAAAATGATAACATAATACCACATAGTACATATAATATAACTAGCTGTTCCGCGCGGTTTCAACCCCAGGGCTCCACTCCTGTTGGTCGTAGCGTGATGATATTATATAGCCTATAGCCTTCCTCGATAAATGAGCTATCTACCACCGAAAGAATTTTTCAAATCGGACTAGTATTTCCCGAGATTAGCGCGTTCAAACAAACAAACAAACAAACAAACTCTTCAGCTTTATAATATTATATAGATAGATTAACTCAAAAAACCTATACTAGACTTAGTTTTGTAATTCTGGCTTACAAATGAAACTATTTATTAATTGATTCTCTCTCAAATACTAAACTGAAGATTGAACCGCAAATATTCAGTTCAAGTTTGGAAATAGATTTAATCTATATTTAGAACTATTAAATATGATGACATTAATTTTTCCATAATACTAACAGGGGCGGATCGGCTTCAAAAAAGAACTCCAAGAAAAAAAGGATTAACGAAATCGATTCAGCCGTTCTCGAGTTTTGCGCTTAGCAACACATTCGGCGATTTATTTTTATTATATAGTCTAGCTTTCCGCCTGCGGCCTGCAAAATCAAAGGAAAACCATATCTCCCATTGCTGGGGGACTACCTGGATAACACTTATCCTATATCCCCTCTCTCATTTTAACACGTTCCCAGCGGCACAGATATATCTGTACTTTCCATTACTGCGTTACGGGTCGTTTTAAACCTTGTCCTATACCAGAGATTGTGGTGGCACGAGGCATATTAAACCCCACCGCCCGTAGGAGACCAAAATCCTTTTTTTGGCGCCAAATAAGACAAAGTGTGCGGGCTTTTGTGTTGATTATTATTAACAATGAGTTCATTAACCTAAATCTACCGCCACCCGTGGTTAGATTAGTTAGTTTAGATTCTATGGGTAAAATAAAATGTGGGGTCTGATGTACCCCATACCGCACTGAACAATAGCAGTTTTTCATATAATTTAGTGATGGGAAAAGAAATATCGATTTTATTTAATTGTATTTATTTATCAAACTTATGGATGTTTTTCATTAAAACAGGCCAAGCAATAATATTTTTTTCAGATTTCAGATTTTAGAGTTTCATCACCCGGTTTTTCTTCATCTTCCTCCTTGATTAACTTTTTTCGGCAACGTTTCGACATAATCGGCAGCAGTCGTACTTCGTCGCGTCCTCAATCTCGAATGCGTTGCACAACACTAACCGCGTGAAGCTAGCTTAGGGTGCGGTACGAGGTGCGCGGGATACGAGGTGTTCGCAACCTCGTTCCGCACTGTGTTAGAATTTTTATTGTTCAGTGCGGCACGAGGTCTAAGAAACCCGGTATTAAGGTCGGTATACCATTGAACTAGGAATCAATAGCACATCTCAGATATATAATTATCATTTTCCTACACTGAACCAGATGGAAGTTATGCCTCCCGCACGACAGAGAAGTTTAAGTTTTTTCCTACCGCTATAACGACGAGACACGGACAGGGTGTTTCAAGCCCTGTTTCGCACCTAACGTGTTAAACTATCTCCTTACCAAACTTCATCCAAATCCGTTCAGTAGTTTAGGCATGAAGAATTTTAGCATTTATAATATTAGTTATACTTACATCAATGAAGCCGACACTATCTTATTTGCTTGGCTAGAATTCGATGAGAATGTAAACTTTTGGCATGTTTACATTTTATTATAAACACTAGCGACCCGCCCCGGCTTCGCACGGGTGCAATGCTGATACTAAATACACTACAGAAAAACTGTGAACGTTGTAAAAACATAGCGGCCCGCTCCGGCTTCGCACGGGTATAAAATATATAGCCGGGCGGCCGGCCGGTACCGCCGCAAACGCTACGTCCCGCAATTTTTAAATCTGTAATATCTTCGAAAATATTCACTTAAATCATACGGTGTAAAGGGCCATATAAATCTATATTAAATGAACAATGTATTCAAGGTATTTAATTGGTTAAGGATTAATGCTGTATTGGTTAAAATCGCTTCGAAAATTAGCCATTATTTGTCGTAAAAAGTAAATGACAAAAAAAAGTTATTGTGGGTTATCCATAAGAGATAGACATATACCACCGCGGACTTTTCTGTAGACCTTTTCAATGTGTATAATACTTAGTACATTATTTTGATAAAACTCGTAGGGTTCAGCCTGCGTTTGCAATGTAAGCGGAAAAAAATGTAACTTTTTACGACATCACATTAGAAACCTCAAAAATAACAGTACTTCTCCACTATTTGATGGATGTTATTATACATATAAACCTTCCTCTTGAATCACTCTATCTATTAAAAAAAACCGCATCAAAATCCGTTGCGTAGTTTTAAAGATTTAAGTGTACAAAGGGACATAGGGACAGAGAAAGCGACTTTGTTTTATACTATGTAGTGATGATTTGGCAACATGAAAATATATTAATAATTACCAAGCAATAATCATACAGATAATAAATACTGAACAAAAGTCAATGTTTATTTCGTACTAACGACATGTAATTGATGAAGAAATGATAACTATCAAAAACTTACCTTTTCTATAATACAATATACACGGCATATTTTTCAAATTATCTTGCTCAAATCTGATCAAGATTATGATTTATAATATACACGGCATATTTTTCAAATTATCTTGCTCAAATCTGATCAAGATTATGATTTATGAGGGTTTTGTTGGAACTTGCAATTGTCAAAACTGAGTATTACATTAAAACTTTTATGCAAAAAATGCACATTACAATTAATAAGATTACAAATAACTAACAACAAACAATTTAGTTTTATCGATTACCTTTTGCCCCGGTTGCCTAGAAGAAATTATTGCTTAGTAATATTAGGTGGCCTAATAAATATACTGTATTTTTGTATAAAATCGTAATATAATTTCTATGTGTATATTTATTTGATTTTAATGAAATCTCATAGATGGCGCTGTTACAAAATTAACATTATACAACTTCCTTTTTTAAACTATGTTTCTCTTCCCAAGTTACTTAAATGGCATAATTTTTGTAGTGTCAATACAAATTTTAGTTAATATTGTCAAACAAAATTTATATATGCGTCATTTGATTATTAATTTCCAATAGTTAACATGTACATTGATTTGATTTTTATAACATTTCATAGATGGCGCTGTTTCTAATTTGTCTTTATACTACTAAATTCATTAAACTGTTTCTCTGCCCAAATTACGTAAATGGCATAGTTTTTATTTTGTAAAGCTAGATAATAGCATGGCTTACTCGAAACCAACATTTAAACATGAGTCTTTAGATTGTACGCTGTCGTAGTACACAGAATAGGTAAGAAAAATAAAGGTTCACAGCTCCTCCCCCGAAGGTGATATCATGATAATATGTTTAAACTATCCTCACCCGACCTCTTAGGAATATTCATGCAAAATTTGAAGTAAATCTATGCAGTACTTTCTGAGATTAGCTCGGAAATTCATACAGACAAACAGACAAACAGACAAACAGACAAAAATTCTAAAAACTATATTTTTGGCTTCTATATCGATTATAGATCATGGATCAAGTATTCTTTTAAAAAAATATTCAATGTACAGTTTTGACTTTCCTACGATTTTATTATATGTATAGATAATGTAAACAGATAACAAGTACGTTATGATTTATGGAAACGTTTATTAACAATCTCGATAAAATAATGTTTTAATCTTACTACTTAATATTATAAATGCGAATATTTGTGAGGATGGATGTTTGTTACTCTTTCACACAAATAGTACTGAACCAATTACAATGAAATTTGTTATATACGTAGCTGAAGACCCAGAATAAGACATACCTACGCTACTTTTTATATCGGAAATTAAACAGGAACGGGCACTATGCGAGTTTTTCTGTGAAAACGCGGACGAAGCCGCGGGCTAAATCTAGTAAAATATTCCTCATCAATCATTGTACTTGTATATTTTTATATTATAATTACAAGCTTTTGTTCGCACATTATTTCAAACACAACTACTCCATCCATAAACAACTTTTAAAACAACACATTCCAAGTTAATCCATTAGTATCATTATGCTAACAATAAAATATCCGCAGTGCACTTACGGGTAAATATGAGAGCCATTTCTGAGAACCGGACAGACAGACTAACAGATAGCATAGTATAAAGAGAACCAGATAGTGTACAGGACATGTTAGCATCTGGAAGGGATCCAGAAAGTCCATTCAGTGTTGCACTTGAATTAATCAATTGTTTTAATCCACTAGTAAAGGCAGCTGTTGGTCGCGGGTGAAGGCCTGTGGTGTATGTGAAAAGCAGCAGGTATTAAGGTTTTTAAAGTTGTCTAACAGAGATTGTTAGCCGCTACTTTGTTAGGCCGGTTGCAGAGCTGCACCGACCATCAGTGCGTACGTCAGTCGCGCTTGAAATTCATAAAATCGTTCATAGCTAGACCGACCATACGCACGCGTATTTCCATACATATGACAAGCGCGACTGACGTACGCACTGATGGTCGGTGAAGCTCTGCAACCGGCCTTAGGCCTTCGTCGCGGGGGATAATGTTTGAGTGTTATTTTTACTGACTTTGTATTTTATACTGTAATTGGGGTAATTACAATAAATACGAGTACTTACTTACATATTGTATACGCATGAAGGTCACTTTTGTGAAACGTATGACTATCAATCCATGAAACACGGATGTGTATTAAAAAAATGTTGTGTGGTTTTATGAAACCACGGTAAAAGTGAAACTTACGATAATTAAAGTGAAACTTAGGCACAAAATTATCGTATTTGTACGATAATGACTCCGAACACTGCTTTATACCTACTCGGCAGCCGACCGTCACGCGACATGCGCTACACAGACCAAAAAGTTTGAGACGATGTAATAAAAGTTTCACTTTAAAAAGTGTAAAAAGCTCTGTATAAGAAGACAGGGAGCTTTTACTTTTTACTTTTCACTTTTACATAAAAATGTATTCGAAGTTTGTATATTTGGACATCCTTTATGAAATTACATAGTAAACCGTGTACAAATCCAATAATTCTTTTTTACCGTCATTTAGTAAATTAATTTCTTCCCGCGTTTTCCTACAACTTGTGCCGCGCTCCATCGTCGCCAAGATCTATTTATTGTTGAAGCACGTGTTAGTTTATTTGACATAAAATGCATTCTAAATTGCTCGTTAGTTAGGACAGAGTCTAGAACATTTATTTAAGTGTACTTTGATCAATGATTACAGTGGAGAAGGGATGTTATAGCCCCTGGAAACTGTTTTAATTGAATTTATTTTGTTAAGTGGCTTGTTGGTTTTTGAATGTTGGTGGTTATGATGTAATTTTTGGTTGGTTATATGGTATGTAATAGGTATGTATATATAAGTATATCGGTATTTTTAAGGAGAGAAGCGTAAATTTACGTGTTTATAATAATATGTCGCTAGTCATTATTATGATCTGTATTTAGCTTAAGACTATATTTAATGCATTGTTATAATTATATAGTTTAAACGATTGTACTAAAGTAGATACTTAATTAGTTATTAGTATAAGGTTTTCATTATTAATGGTTCATAAAAATTAGTTTATTTCGCAAATTTTATGAAATTGTCATTAAAAGTTCTATCATAATTTATTGAGTAATAAAAAATGTATTTTAATAGAATATGTATTTCCCGTTTTTATCTATTTTCAAGATCAAAAGGTCATCATTTTCACTTAGCAAGTATTCGCGCAATTAAGGGGCCATGGGATGAAATTCATGTTTCTAAATCATGTTTTTTTCAGAGAAATCATCATATTTAAAATCCTAAAAAAATATATAGTACAGATAAACGTTTGATCTAGTAGAATTTTTGGATAGAAACACAATATTAAACATTTAACTCGATAAAAAAAAAAATCAGAAGTTGCATCGATTTTGAAAGCAGATACAGTTTTATGCGAATTAGGGAAACGCTATTTTTATGAAAATTTTACATTTCATTTACTAATCAGGTTTTACAGTAAAATTTTTGGATAGATATATAATTTAGCCCTTATTTTTTTTTATATAAAATATAATACGTAAATTACGACTCGCGCGCACCACGCCAGTGCCGACAAAGTCCAACCGGACGCCATCGAGGGAGGACCTGTGCTAGTTTTGCTCCCGACCACGTTGTAGTCGCCGCTCGTTTTAATTAAAACCGAGCGGCAAGTACAACGGCGAGCACGCAACAATATAAATAAATCAGTAGTTTAATTTTATTACCTATCCTAGGATTGTTGGTGTAAATAAATTAACTTCTTAATCTATACTATTAAACGAGCAATATTTTCATATATATATATTTGTTTGTAAATTTGTTTGTAAATACAGTGTGGAAATTTTCGATGTGCCCTGGGTGAAAGTACTAGAAATATTGGAGATAGCAAATTTTGCTGAAAGGAAACATTCCTTTATTTTTAAAAAGAAATAGACCTGCATTCAAACATTTTCAAAAATTCATTTTCTTCGACCGGGAATCGAAAGAACTAAAAATGTAAAAAAATAAAATTTTCTATTTTATTCTTCAAATCAACACAAGTTTCATATTACAATTATTTGTAACTAGCTTCCGCCCGCGACTCCGTCCGCGCGGATGTCGGTCTTTGCGTGGATGGTTTATTTCTCAATTTTGAGTAACTCGGACAATGACATCTTATAAATATCTATTGGACCCAAATACGGCTAGGTCTATAATAATACGCAACGTGTGTTCGCGGTACCTACTACAGAACAACGTCTATGGATAACTGAAAAATTGAGATTAATTTTTTTTTCTACGTATTTTTCCAGGATAAAAAGTATCCTATTTTACGCCCAGGATAATAAGGTATAATTATACCAAGTTTCATCGAAATCGAACCGGTAGTTTTCACGTGATGTCTTCACATACAGACAGACAGACAGACAAAAATTTTTTTAATCACATATTTGGGTTTGGTATCGATCCAGTAACACCCCCTGCTAGTTATTTTTTCAATATTTTCAATGTACAGAATTGACCCTTCTACAGATTTATTATATGTATAGATTTAAAATTATGTTTTAAAAATTACCTTGCCTGAGACCCTCTTTTTTATGGGTTGTTGAATAGGAATAGCGGCAAAGTTTTGAAGTACTAGTAGGAAGACTATTATGATGTTGGTTGATCTGTATGAGTATGACAAATATTATTTTTATGAAACAACAATCCAAGATGGCGCCGACGAAAATTTGACTTTTTTTCGTGATGGGTGTCATTTTCATGGTTTTTGGGGTAGCTATTAACGAATATGAGGTCAAAACTAAAATCCAAGATGGCGCCGTCGAAAAATTTGACTTATTTTCGTGATGGGTGTCATTTTCATGGTTTTTGGGGTAGCTATTAACGAATATGAGGTCAAAACTATAATCCAAGATGGCGCCGACGAAAATTTTACATCTTTTCATCATGGGTGTCATTTTCATGGTTTTTGGGGTAGCTATTAGCGAATATGAGGTCAAAACTATAATCCAAGATGGCGCCGACGAAAATTTTACATCTTTTCGTCATGGGTGTCATTTTCATGGTTTTTGGGGTAGCTATTAACCAATATGAGGTCAAAACTAAAATCCAAGATGGCGCCGACGAAAAATTTGACTTATTTTCGTGATGGGTGTCATTTTCATGGTTTTTGGGGTAGCTATTAAAGAATATGAGGTCAAAACTATAATCCAAGAGGGCGCCGACGAAAATTTTACATCTTTTCGTCATGGGTGTCATTTTCATGGTTTTTGGGGTAGCTATTAGCGAATATGAGGTCAAAACTATAATCCAAGATGGCGCGGACGAAAACTTTACATCTTTTCGTCACGGGTGTCATTTTCATTGTTTTTGGGGTAGCTATTAACCAATATGAGGTCAAAACTAAAATCCAAGATGGTGCTGACGGAAATTTTATATCTTTTCGGCATGGGTGTCATTTTCAAGGTTTCTGAGACAGCTATTAACAAATCCCCAATGTAACCGTCGATAATTTGGTATATTTTTCTTACAACCGTTTACATATTTTTCGAGCAGAATTCAAATTCTGTGGAACTGTACACAGATAATAGCCTTTTGAAGTGAAACTTCTTTAGACGCATTGAGAGTAAAAATTTCAAGAACGCGTCATGGTAATACTGTCATGTTATGGAGCAAGGCGGTGATTTTGGTATCTATAAATCTCGCCAAAGAAGTTTCACTTCTGACACGTTATCTCAGCACACACGCTCTTTATTATTTTATTCTATTCGTTTTAATGTTTAAGATGAACTTTATTTTAAAAAAACTTAAGCGAATATATTTGTTAGAATATTAACATGATTGCCACAGAGTTACGTTTTATATATACATATTACATTACTAAATATGCATTTCAATGTTCTTTAAAATTGTTTTTTAAGACTGTCTACAAAACTGTAGTTGTAAACGTTTTTGTTATTTTATTTATGTTTACTTTAAAGGAGTAAGAAAAATATACCTAATTATCCACGGTAACATTGGGGATTTGTAAATAGCTGTCTCAAAAACCTTGAAAATGACACTCATGCCGTAAAGATGTAAAATTTTCGTCGACACCATCTTGGATTTTAGTTTTGACCTCACATTGGTAATTAGCTACCCCAAAAACCATGAAAAAGACACTCATCACGAAAAGATGTCGAATTTTCCTCAGCGCCATCTTGGATTTTGATTTTGACCTCATATTGGTTAATATCTACCCCAAAAACCATGAAAATGACACCCGTGACGAAATGATGTCAAATTTTCGTCGGCGCCATTTTGGATTTTAGATTTGACCTCATATTTATTAATAGCTACTCCAACTCTTTGAAAATGACACCCATGACGAAAACATTTAAAATTTTCGTCGGCGCCATCTTGGATTTTAGTTTTGACCTCATGTTGGTTAATCGCTACCCCAAAAACCACCCACATTTGCTACTTAGGAAAAGTTCAGATTTAAAGATATCATAGGTAATGTGACGATTATAATTTGAAATTTCATTCCGACCGTTTCTCGGAATAACAAACATTTACTAAGAAGGGTTTAATATATTACCAGTAACATAATATTATGATGTATGATAATAATTAATAATTCATAAAAAAGTATTTTATACATTTCTTAAAAAGCTTCGATATTGTATACAATAATACAATTCATTAATTGATTATTATTCAAATTGTTGTAAAACAGTCACACTTTTTTAAGTTGGTTGAATAACTAACATACTTATCAGGATCGTACCTACTAATAAAAATAACAAAATGAATTTTTAAAGTTCCCAGTAATCTTCTAGAATCAATTTCAATAAAAATAAAATAATATCAAGCATGAATATGGTCTATAAAATGGAATGCGCTATGTTTACGTGAGCGTGATGTTCCCGCGCACCACGTTGCGACGTTATTAGATACCTAAATTTGAGTAACGCAGATATTATATGTACTAGATTTCCGCCCGCGGCTTCGCCCGCGTTTGCAAAGGAAAACCCGCATAGTTCCCGTTCCCGTGGGATTTCCGGGATAAAAACTATCCTTTGTGTTAATCCTAGTTACCCTCTATATGTGTGCTAAATTTCATTGTAATCGGTTCAGTAGTTTTTACGTGAAAGAGTAACAAACATCCATACATCCATACAAACTTTCGCAATTATAGTAGGATTAAGATATTAAGATAATATATTAAGATGTGACAGCGTCCTTAAACATGTTTGCGGTGCAAGACTTCAATTTACAAAATTCAATTATTATTTTGCCTTTTTTATTTGTTTTACTTTTAATTATTATTACCAATATTTTCAGAAGAAAATAAATTAACCACCAGAACGAGAGTTTCATTTTAAACTTTAAATGTATTTATAAAATAGACCAATAAACCAGCTAAGCGTTCTTTGTGTTTAGATGATGTTGATGCTACAATAAAAATGTTCGATTCCATGATATTTTTATTACTAAAAGCAAATATGTTTACGAGAAATTAACAATAAATTATCTTTTATATTGTTTCTATCGATTTGAATAATAAAATAAAATTTGAAAAAGGAATGTTTCCTTTCAGAAAAATTTGCTATTCCTAGTATTTCAAGTACATACTTTCCTTTCAGGGCACATCGAAAATTTCCACACTGTATATATACAAACAAATATAATATAAATATGCAAATATTGCTCGTTTAATGGTATAGGATTAGTAGTAAATTTATTTATCAACAACATTCCTACGATCTATACTTATAATAAATCTGTAGAGAGGCCAATTCTGTACATGAAATATATTTAAAAAAAAACTATGAAGGGGTGATAAGGGATCGCTACTGATGCCAAAAATGCAATCAGTAAAATTTTTGTCTGTCTGTCTGTCTGTCTGTCTGTCTGTCTGTCTGTATATTCGTTATAGAAACAAAAACTACACGACGGATTTTAACGAAATTTGGCACAATTATTCTTCATACTCCTGGGCAGGTTATAGTATACTTTTTATTACGCTACGATCAATATGAGCAGAGCAGTGAAGGGAAATATTGGGAAAACGGGAGAAGTTACTCCATTTTTTAAGCTTCCGTCGCGTGTGCAGCCTTAATGGTTAAAGCTACATAGAAATCATGTACGACACAAATGTTTTTAAATTTATTACCTATTCAATAAAAAAAGAATCATGTAAATCGGTTTAGAAACACCAAAGTTATACATGAAATACGCTATAAGTCATCGCGCGTGAATACAGAATCATGCCATAAGGATTATTTGTGTGTATCAGTATTCAGTTGCCGCGTTTGACGCGCTTCGCGGTAATAATATACTAATATTATAAAGAGGAAAAGTTTGTAATTATGTATGTAAGTATGTATGATTTTCACGCATAAACTACTGGACCGATTTCAAAAATTCTTTCACAATTAGAAAGCTTCACTGAGCAACATAGGCTAGGTTTTATCCAGGAAATCCCACGGGAACGGGAACTATGCGGGTTTTTCTTTGAAAACGCGGGCGAAGCCGCAGGCGGAAAGCTAGTAGCAAATAAAATCGAACTACTGATTTATTTATACTGTGGCGACTTCATAGGTCACCGGAGTTCATTTCGCGCCGGCTCCTGCGTAACGCGGGCGCGAGCCGTCTCATAGTACCTAAAATGCCTAAATTGTCTGAATCAATCGCCCTTAATATGCAAAATAAATTGCAACTTACGGAGCCTGTAACGAGATGGCGCTATCACGGGTTTTAATTGAACAGAATTATTATAATACTTGTTCTACACTGTGATACATGTAGATTAAGGCTTGGTATACTACGAGCGGTTCGGACTTTTGCGAGAATAGCGGTTTAGTTGAAGACTTTTTTGTTGTGGTGTGTAAAGTTTGTTAAAGTTTACATCTAGTAATAATTTTTTAGAAATGTAAGAATCTAAAATTTAATAATTAATAAGAAATTCAGGAAGTGCTAAGAAGTGATAATATTGCTAATTTCTGATACATTATTACTAGTAAGGTTTATTTAATCAATAATTAAAATTGCATTGGTTTTAAGAGTATATTGGTCCATGGTTTTATTAAAGTTTAACTAGTTTTAAACGTTATTGAACCCAAATTTTACGTTTTTGGGACCTTATTATTTATTCCATAACAAATCTAAATATAATCCCACTTGATCTATTAATAGAGTCTTTGTGGCCTTATTATTTCTGTTTTCGTAAACAAATCTAAATATAGCAACACTTGCTTGTAAAAATCTTGGAAGATTTCATTTCTATAAAAAGGAGTTTCTCTTTCGAATATAGACCGTCACGGCCAAACCACACTCGTGTACCCAAAGCCTTATCTTCACCTCACGCAATTATCGATTTAAATCCAACGATATAACGATTAAATCAGCTTGCATTGCATTTATAGAGGTATAAGATGTTTTTATTGCAATATGAACGCATCGGATAAGTGTCATCTAAAGTGAACTGAAATATTATACTTTGGAATGTATCCGACTTTGCATCAGTACATATTTCACTTGCTAATTGCGTATTTTATTATAATAATATTTACAGCTTAAATGGCATAATATGTAGGCACTTTTAATATAACTGTAGAAGGATATTTTAATGGATTCACATTTCACCATCTTTATGTTAAGTTGTTTAAATTTTACAACGATAACATTTTGTACATATTCTTTATTAATAAAGGATCTACTGAATGTATTACTCTACAAAATTCAAATTGTCATAACTATACCAAATATATATGGAATCAGCTTTCAAATAAAAGACAAGAATCATCGAACCCAAAAAAAAAAATAGTCAGTCCCCCCCAATACTAAGACTGACCGGTTGGCTTGGTTGGTAGTGACCCTGCCTTCCAAGCCAGAGCTTGTGGATTCGATTCTCACCCAGGGCAAATATTTGTGTGATGAACATAGATTTCTGTTCTGTGTCTGGGTGTTAATTATCTATATAAGTATTTATTTAAAATTATATATGTATGTTTATCAGCCATCTGGTTTCCATAACACAAGCGAAAGCTTAGTATGGGATCAGATCGTGCTGTGTGTGAAAATTGTCCAGAAATATTTATTTATTATTTTCTAACCGTAATTCATAAACTAAAACTGTGTACTTAGTAAATTTCCTAGAATAGCGTCCGTTGTTTTTCACTTACATTCAGTAAATATGTTGCCAGCCGCGGTACGTGTTCCGATTCGAATGGAACTAACACCAACACTTGTTCCAACTTTGTTCCACTCAAGTTGCGAGTTACGACTTAGATTATGTGCTAACGACTGTATAGTTGTTAAATATATTCGGCGCATTTGGGCTTTATCTATGTTTTATACTCTGAGATGAATATTGATGTAAAATTAAATGGAAGTATTTTTTGTAGCATTTCTATTATTTTCATAGTAAACAAAAGGTATAAGTACATATTATGTAGTACGAGCGAAGCCGCAAGTGGAAAGCTAGTTTTCTTATAGATTACGATAGTAAAAAGTAAAAAGTCGATATTACTAATCTACTATATGCTATCAAACTAGCGACCCACCCTGTCTTCTCAAGGGTATAAAACTGATACAAAATATACATATTATGTATTCAATAAACAAATAAACCTTGACCCACTCTCACTATCTATGAAAAAACTGCATCACAATCCGTTGCGCAGTTTTAAACATACATACATGGGGACAGACAAACGGACAGCGGGAAGCGACTTCGTTTCATACTGTAGAGTCATAGTAATTACTTAATGAAACTATTCTTATAAAATTGGTTAAAACGGTTTATTGTCAGTAGTACAATTACAGTACATTCAAAAAACAACAAAAGAACGGTAAAATATCTTAATTCTCTATGAATTAATCAAAGTTAGCTTAAAACAGATATTCCAGCGATTCACTAATCGCTAGATATACATCAGATCTCAATACAATAATTAAAACGAGTACAATTCTTAATGACGTCGGCAAAAACTTTGTTATGTGCCGACAAAAAAGTGACGCGTCCACATAGAGCAAGCTATGAACAGATGTACCTAGAAAAGAAAATATTATTCGTTTTAAAATATTAAAAAATAAGCACATATTAAAATATTCGTTAGAAACAACTATATATGGATATTGTTATAATTTCAAGTACCTATTACTAAGTAATTAAACGCAAGTCCGTTTATAGTATTTCATCAGGTACAAAATAAACTTTAACTCAAACAAACTCAAACATTTATTTATTTAATAAGACATCTTCTAGAAACACTTTTGAATCGTCATAACATATTTCTCACATTTACCACCGATTCGGAAAGCAGTATCTATGGAGAAGAACCGGCAAGAAACTCCATAGTTGCTCTCTTAAAATCATGTCAATATAACAATTTAATCATATATGATATGTGACTACAATATTAACAATTACAATATTAACTATTATATTGACTACATTTTTTGTACATGAAAATCAGGAAGAGAAAACCAGAATATTGATCAAATTATATTTTTTCAGGGACATGCAGCCAAAGCCAGCAGTGGATCCACGTCCAACAGAGCAAGTCATTAACCACTCCACCAGCCTTTTCAATGTTACATCTGTAACAATAACACATTGTAATTAATAAATAAATACAAATATTTTGCCATGTCTGTTTTTTATTTACTCTACGTACGTACCAGCTAGGTTACAAAAGATATTAAGTAGACTCGCTAGCTCGATGACTCAGACATTTTTTACTGAAGTTTTATTCTCAAATGCTTGATTTGTATGTGACTTCAAGTATTAATACAAATGCTTAGAGAAAAAATTATATTCGTATGTATGAACAAAAATTTGGATTTATGGGTGTAGAATGTTATTTTAAGAAAATAAGAAAGAATTATTATATGTATCCCTAAACATAATGATGGTCATAAATGATATTTATACTGCTAGACAAAAAAATTATGGTCTATATTAAAGTAATCGATATGGTTTTTAAAAAAGCATTATAAAAATAATTTACTACTGTGTTTCGCAAAATCTATAAAAGTCCTCATCTCTATAATATGATTAAAGTATAGTCGTAAAATGTGAATACACTAACATTAATTGGAATTAAAAATATATTTCTTGGAACTATTACTTGTTAAAAAAAATAATATCTAAATCTCCTTTTCCATTAGCACACTGCACAATATATTTTGCCATTATTACTTTTCGTTTTCATATTTTTTTTCGTTAGTTTAAGTTATTATAATAATATGCTTTGTATGTTCTTTATTTCTAAATGATTTTATAGTACATAATATTTAAAATAAATCATTTATCATCTTATAACTGAGTACTTTATATACTTACTAGTCGTGCCTGCGGCTTTGCCCGCGTTTTCAAAGAAAAAGCCGCATAGTTCCCGTTCCCGTGGGATTTCCGGGATAAAACCAATCCTATGTGTTAAAGTTTAGTTAGTTACCCTCTATATGTGTGCTAAATTTCATTGTAATCGGTTCAGTATTATTTGCGTCATAGAGTACCTAAAAAACACATACCTACATTCATCCTCACAAACTTTCGCATTTATAATATTAGTAGGATAGGATATGGATTATGAGTTATGACCGATGTCTTATTTCTTAGATACACATAAAAACATGTATAACCTAGGTATCTACTATTTATAAACTTAACAGCACGGGAATATTCCTTTCTATTGATTACTAGCTGTGTTCCGCGGTTTCACCCGCATTGCTCCGCTCCCGTTGGTCTTAGTGAGATGATATATAGCTAATAGCCTATAGCCTTCCTCGATAAATGGGCTATTTAACACCGAAAGAATTTTTCAAATCGGACCAGTAGTTGCTGAGATTAGCGCGTTCAAACAAACAATAAACAAAATCTTCAGCTTTATAATATTAAAAAAAGTACATATATAGACTATAGATTATACCATACCATCGATACATCCTTGAAGTCACTTTACTTCTGCTATACCGTATAAAAGATTTAAAATATATTTATATGGTCGGTGTCGGAGAGATAAACTCGTCACTTACGCTCATGGCTCCGTAGAACAAGGGTGAAGGGACAGAAAAGCAATTAGTTGTATGTCACTTTGTTTTGTATCAGGCTATGTGAAATCTATGCGTTCAGAAATCTGCAATATAAAAAAAGTAAAGTTTTCTGGATGAAGTAGTTTATGTTTATGTATTCTTTGTATATTTTTTATTGATGTGAAGTTTTAACATGTTTTTGTTGACCTTACCAACAAAAGAATAAAAGGAGAGTTATCTCTACATTTCTATACTATTTATATTGTCGAAATGAAATTAAGATGCAAATGAATGAAAGTGAACTAAATTAAGTAAAAAAATTTAATAACTTTGGGATACTATAAGGCGAATATAGTAAAAAAATAAAGAAGAGATTTGGATACTATATGACGAATTTAATAAGGTCACATAACTATTGTAACGAAGTATGTAAAACCGATAACACGGATCAGTATATAACAATTTCTATGCTAGTGTTTGCTCTTCAAGAAATTCTTGTGACCTAGATTCAATGATAAAAGTCTAGTGTTTGTTGAAGCTTGACTTGTGGTCTGAGAGATGGCGATAAAAACAGTGACATAATTAAGACTTAACGCGAAAGTAATTTTTAAATTATAAGCAATAAATTATGTATAGGTAAGTCTTAACTATACATAATTTATTGCTTATAATTAGGTTAGGTTAGGTTTTTAATGTGTTTGTGTGTATAAATAAATGTGTTTTCATTTTCATTCCGTTTCATTTTCAATTACGAGCTAGGCCAGCCGTGCCGGTTTCCCCCGATGACGAATCCGAGAACAAAAGCAAGTATTTACAGCTTAAGTGATGTTCTAGTACATTTCTGCTAAGTATCATCAAAATCCGTTCAGTGGTTTTCCTGTGAAAGAGTAACAATCATATATTAGAAAATTCTTACAAGCTTTCGCGGTGAGTTTTCCTGTTTAGATTATTACTAGCTGTTCCGGGTTTCGAGTAACCCGTGGGCAAAAGCAAGTATTTCTTTAGCTTATGTGATATTCTGGTGCGTAAGCTAGATCACTGCCAAATATCCTCGAAACCAGTTCAGTGGTTTATAATGAAAAAAAAACAACATACTTACATTAATCCATCCTCACAGTTACACCACATTAGTAAGAAGTAAGATTGGGATATTATTAATTATTATCTTTACAATTGTAATTCCCACCAGCTCTTAGACTATCAGGCTCACTAGAAAATTGTAGAAAATAGCCTTCACTTCGACGTAAAGTAAATTGTTATTGAAACAATTTGCTTAAAAGATTCCACAGTTTTCCTTTGATTAAGTGCTTCTATAGGCAGATGTGTATTTTGAGAACATTTCTATTTTACCGGCATTATATAAATTATTTTCTATTTCCATTTACTTACAAAGAAAATTAGTTACGGTAAGATTAATAGTGTACACCCGTAGGAGGTCACTTTGATTATAAATATTATGATTATTTTAGCAAAATCAACCCTAAAGTCATTAGTTAAGGTTGAATATTTCTTAGCATGTTTAGCATTGAAGATGTCAATGCAAGAAACATTATTTGGATTATTGTATAGTATTGTGTCGCCTTAACATTAAGTCTTTTGTACTACCCTCATTACACCCACATTTCTTATCTGGTAGCGTAACGGCAAATAAGATTGCCGACATTAATGTATGAAATACTATTCTATTTTCATTTTATTCTATTATTTCATGAGGCTTTTTCCAAATTATGTACTATTATTTACCATTTTGTGAACGAATAATAAGCTGAACAAATAAATAGATCGTGAATAGGTTTTATTTTTAATTGGCATAGTTTATACAGATGTTTTGCTCGTTATTTTTTGTTATTTACTTTGTAAGAATATTGTTTAAGTAATTTACTCTATTATGTTAGAGTGTACTTTTGAAACTGGCAATACTTTATATATTTGGGTTTTATCCATAAAATAATATCAATATCAAATTTTTATGCGAGCAAAGATTTTAATTTTTAATTAATTGAACTTTTATTTCTCATTATCTGTTTTCTTTTACTCTTGCTTATTACAAGAAACATGAATTGCATGGTCCAATTTTCCATTTAAAAAAACAACGCCATATTTATTTCAAAACATTTATTTATATTTCCATTTACTTAACTCTACCGGAGACAGCAGATTTCTTCCTTCTTAAGTTTTTTTTTAAATTATTATTCTACTCTTTATGATGCATATCTGTAAACTCTAGAGCAATATATTTGCCTTCGAAGATAGAGTTATAATACCTAGAGTTGATAGGGAAGATTTTATAGTAAGATATGTTAACATATCAAAGAGGAAAATTATGAATAATATTTTAAAACAAAAGCGTGAATTTTGTATTCATATGTATAGATATAGCCTCCGTGGCGCAATGGCTAGCGCGTTCGGCTGTTAACCGAAAGGTTGGTGGTTCGAGCCCACCCGGGGGCGGGATTCTTTTTGGCTCATTTGCCTCAAATTTAGTCAAACTATGGAAAATGATGTTGTTCATAAAATAAAGATTTCATTATGTTCTGATTTTGTTAAAGATAGAGAGAGAGGTACATAGGTAGAAAAGACTATTTTTATCTAAGCTAGCTTCAGCTTAATTTCTGACAATGTTCGCTAAACATTTTTTGACACTACTAATTGGAGTGTAAAAAAATGTCCAAAATGAAATTAGTGTTACTACAGTTGTTACTGACTAGTAATGTTTCATATCAACTTATCAAATTGGAAACTCCTTTTTCCAATCGAACCTTTTCGTCGTTTTTGAATAAAAATAAATGTTCCCGCCCCCGGGTGGGCTCGAACCACCAACCTTTCGGTTAACAGCCGAACGCGCTAGCCATTGCGCCACGGAGGCTATATCTATAATCAACAATGTTTAAAACACATTTTATAATTTTATTGTGTACATTAGCGATACTTAGTTATACGAAAAAATTATCAATAGGCATTAATTTTAGGCTGATGACGTAAATTCCTGGACCACAATGATTTTGCTTTCTGTTTGTAGAACATTGTTGGCTAGGTAAGTATCTGTTTTGAGTTTGGACACATGCATCGCCAAAGGCATCGGATACTTGAGTCATTTTGAGTTTCTCCAGTTTCCTGAAACAGACAAATTGTTAGACATTCTCTACACAAGAAATGAGAGCAGAAAAATGAACCTCTGTTTTACTCGCATAATTCCAAATTTGATGGAGATTGGCAAACTATTTGACAATAATTTAATTGGGGATACTAAGGGTAAGTAGGAATGATTAAAATCAGATTTCTATATTCCATTCGGAGGTCAGTGAAACTTCATGCTAAAATAAGAAATAAGCTCATAGCTATGGGAGGTTTCAGAGATTTCTTATTTCGCTACACCTTGCGATGCTAAAAGGTAACTTCTAATCCAAGCATTATGTTTAAAAGAAAATTCCCGCCCCCGGGTGGGCTCGAACCACCAACCTTTCGGTTAACAGCCGAACGCGCTAGCCATTGCGCCACGGAGGCTGTGTCTTATTATCAGCAATGTTTAGAACACATTTTAATTCATTGTTCATCATTACAATTTTATTGTGTACATTAGCTATTCTTAGTATAAAATGCCTAACATTTTCGTTGATGTCGCTATTTTCTGGGCCACCATAATTTAGCCTTTCTGTTTAAGAATATTATTAGCTAGTTACTATCAGGCAACTTCGTAGCTAAGGATGTGGTTGGAGAGGTTGTTGGAGTTGATATAATATGGATTACGAAACAGGCATCTTCGAAGGCTTCAAGTTGTCCTGTCAGATCTTCTCTCCAGTTTCCTGAACTGTGCAAGACGTCTTCCTATATACAAAAAATAATAGGAGAAAGATGAACTTATGTTCTATTAGTACAATTTTAGTATTGAGTGAAGTTTATAAAATTATTTATGTGCAGATCAGATCAGATCACTGTCACTTCTTTGTAAGACTTTTCTTTTTCTTCCTTTAAAGGGGGGAAGATGTGCTGCAGCTGTGTGTATCTTCTGCAATCTAGGTAGTTACCCTTAATTTGCTTCTCCTAGCGATGCAAAAAATGTTGTTCAAATCAATTTATAGATGCTTCATATGTATCCATTATAAAAAGATTTCCCGCCCCCGGGTGGGCTCGAACCACCAACCTTTTGGTTAACAGCCGAACGCGCTAGCCATTGCGCCACGGAGGCTATATCTATTACTACTAACAATAAGCTATACACACTTTTATTGATATTTAAATATGAACATCAAATTCAACTCTACACATTAAATAATAAAATTCGAGTTCTTTTTATCCAACGAGTGTGGTATAGCAATTACGTTGAAGGTAGATTATACAATTTATCGAATTTAATAAAGCTTAGAATATAGGAACTCATATTCTTTCACAAACATAGTACCTACTAGAATATACAATGTACCCTACATTGCTCACTATTTTCTGTTTTCTGGCTCCAATCCAGTTCAGGCGATAGAATGTATTTTCAAACTATTCAAGGTCACTGGGACCAAAAGAACAACACCACATACAAAATATTGAGTTAGTACATCTGTGAGGTAATGTGATATTGCATAGCTCTACCAGCTGAATAAATATTACGTACGTTTTCGGTTGATTACATCATGTTGACTAACATATTCTTTAATTTAACACAATTACGATTATGTCCACGCTAGTTCAATGAATAGAAGACTGATTCGAATGCTCAATAGTTCCAAAAACCTATCCCAGATCTGTTTTTAGTTGTTTTATCAGTTTTAATATTATTACGTCTACTCAGACATATTGTGTTAAATTAACATGAGGTGAAAATGTACATTTTATTATTCGGACAAAAAAGACATTTATCCAAAGTTGTAAAATATGATTAAGTTGGAAAAAAGACGCCCCCGGGTGGGCTCGAACCACCAACCTTTCGGTTAACAGCCGAACGCGCTAGCCATTGCGCCACGGAGGCCATATCTATTACTAACAATAAGCTATACACACTTGTATTGATATTTAATTGATTAAAATTTTAATAAAAAATTCATTATTTTCAGAAGCAATATTTATTAGCGAAAAACAACTCTCCAATAGTTCCAAGAAATATGTCAGTTCATTGCCAATTTTCCAGATTCTTCTGAAAAGCAGGATTTTAGGAATTCCCTCTATTTGCTACATTTTTTATGAAATTGGGTCCTAAATTCCTTAATTAAAAAACTGCATACTTCTATTTTCATGGTAAATAAAGATTTTTATAGTTTTACACCTTAGTTTTAATTAACCTTCTAGTTCAGTTAAAGGTGGTCTAGCAAGAGAGTGCTCATATGGCTTTGTTACTTCACTAAGCCAGCCATTTGTTAAGCTATACGAAGTCCTTAAACCCAAGCCTGAGACCTCAAAACCGAAATTGGAGAAATGGATTTAATTTAAAGGATTGTACGATGTATCATTTTGTCTCCACCCTATCCATTTCACGAATTAAATATTTAACTTAGATTTTATCGCTACAATTTTTCAAAATGGTATTCAATCTAATATTTTTTAAACTTTCTACATAAAAAATTGTCTCATGATATTATTTACTCACGGTTCTGTGACCTCTATTTTTCGGGCATGATAATATGATAAAACTGGTAAACTTATTGGTAATTTACTTATTTGCTTAGTTATTTTGAAGAAAACTATATTTGTCTTAAAATTAATGATTTTAAATCAAAGAAACTACAAAGTTTCATATACTTTCGTTTCAAAAAACCTTCAAAAAGAAGGTATCCCGCCCCCGGGTGGGCTCGAACCACCAACCTTTCGGTTAACAGCCGAACGCGCTAGCCATTGCGCCACGGAGGCTATATTACATATTTTTCAATTTTTAATTCCGTATAGGATTAATTTTTGAAACAAAAATCTAGTCAACGTTTTCATGAAACACATCCTTATATTGTGACTCAAGCTTCCATTATTAAATTATATCCTACATTCTAGACCTTACGGTTTCAGCTAAATGATCTTTATAGAACCTACTTAAAAAAATATTATTTACGTTATTTTTGGAACATTCTTTATATTCTTATACATGTATTTTACTAATTGTCTCGGCAAACGTTGTTCTGTCTTAATTCTTGTCACATAGAGCTATGAAAAATAGATTGCTGCCGATTCTCAAACCTACCCGTTATGCACACATAATTTCATGAGAATCAAAACGTTTCAGAGGAGTTTTAACTACGAACACTGCGACACGAGAATCACTACATAGTATAAAACAAAGTCGCTTTCTCTGTCCCTATGTCCCTTTGTATGCTTAAATCTTTAAAACTACGCAACGGATTTTGATGCGGTTTTTTTTAATAGATAGAGTGATTCAAGAGGTAGGTTTTAGTATATAATTTATTAGGTTTGAGACAAAGCGGGCGAAAGCTAGTTTTATATATTAGATTTAATTCTCTATATTAAAGCGGAAATACAACAAATTATATTGGATATCGAGTATAATCAAATATTAGCATAAGTCAGAAAATTTCGTGCCCCATAATTATGTTGTACTTCTTTATTGCCCATATATCACTGAAAAGGGGCAATTTTCCCGTTAAACGGAAAGCGTTGGAATTAGCCTTATAAGTGTCCCTTCATAAATTAATGTACACAAGTCGTAAACGATCACACTTTGGGGTTAGTTCGATGACCTGTTTTGACCAATATTAAAAACTGTTATATTTATAATGTTTAGTTCTTAAGAAATCATTTTTGCATGCTTTGATTAATCAGTGGAGTAAGTATTGTATTCTATACTGAATCTAGAAGTAAGGAATCAATAGAAAATGGAAAGTACAACAAAAAGTTCAGGTTTTACAAAGTCCATGAGTTCATTTAGATTTTGGCCTATTTAAGTTTTCCATGTATTTAAAAAATAAAAATCCATATTCTATAAATACATTTTATTTACATTCTATGTAATAAAAATGCTAAACAAGGTCTCTACCTTATAAGAAAAATATAGGTGTTGCTCGTTTCGCGTTATTATTTTTGATACAACTAGTTTTAACTCAAGCCTCGGCATATCTCATTAAGGCGGGTGCACACCTTCCAGCGCTTTATTTAAGGCCAACAGAAACAGTTCAGGGTAATGAGACGGAGGCGCGCGTGACGCCACGTCTTTATTATTTTAATCGCTGCTTGTGGCACACCGAATGCCGTACTATATTTTCTACTCACAACTATAAAGGGGTGTCTATGTCAGTGTTTTTATTTGAATCAGCTTGTCCAAGCAAAATATGGGTTCTGAAGTAGCATACAGCCTCTGTAGCATACATGCTATAATAGAAAACGTGTCAACTTACCGTAAGCAAAATATGGGCATATTGTACTGTAATTAATTTATAATAAATGAAATTATTAACTATAATTGAAATAAATAAGTAACAAAATTATGTCCTGAATTCATGATGATATTATTCACTAATTTAAGGTGAAAAACGATTATGCAGATTATGATTATAAATTTAATATTTAGAAAAAATCATATCAAACTAACTTCAATTAGCATTAGGTTGATATCGCATAGCTAACCATAGTCCACAAGCTTTAACAGAACAGCACACGTGGTAACAATATTTACACGGCGAACGCACTCTGCATACCAGTGGCGTGCCTAGGGTGTAAGGACTGGGCAAGCCCAAAGTTTTCAAAGTTTTTGCTGGGTACCCTTTTCTTGAATTAGAAACCTTCCTAAGGTATACTGTGTAATTACCGAATCAAATCTTCTAAATTTTCGCGCGCGCCCGCTAACAGTTGAGTCAAACGTTTATCATTAAAATCGATAAATTATATTAAACTGTATGACATTATATTATTAATAAAATTGTACAGATCATTTATATTCTAATAATTCAAAACGGCGATCTTCTGAAGGAAAGATTTTATAACATCGGAATAGAAAGTAGGTGATTGTTTTAGAATTCAATTACCTAACAACTGGCAATTATTGATAATTCAGTACTGCGTTCTTGGCCTTGTGTATTTCTTAAATACGTACCTATGAATTCGATTTAACGATGAGAAAGCACGCTCCGTGGAAGAACTACCTTATACCTACTAGCAGAAATCGTAACTACCAAGTACCAAATGTGCAAGTTTCAACAGCTGGGGCTTCTAAGCAATTCTTATTCATGAAATCGATTAATTCGTAAACATGTTTTAATTAAAATTTCGTATAAGTGACTTACTAGCTGTTTGGGTAATGCACAAATCGGGAGTTGGTTTTTATGAAGAAATTAATTGATGTTTTTCAGTAAAGTTTAATGATTTTACCTTTCCCCCGCTGAGCACAAAGCAAACCATCACAATTTACAACACAATCTGCTGTCGCGACACTCATTTTATCACAAAATTCGAAAAACTTAACCTAAATTACACCGATATAATCACCCGCTCAAACAAACTATACCTAATAACAATAATATTCACGACGTTCGTTCGCGCAATCGTAACTATCTTCACACTGTTAAAGCCGGGCTTTAGTCTCCATACAGATTGCTATAGAATTCTATAGCTAGGTATGTAGCTACTTAGACGAAATTTCATACGTTAGAAGAGATGAGCGCAAAGCCCGGTAAAAGCCCACGCGTGCAAGCGAGACAACTACATGTTATAATCCATCCAATTTAGATTGTAACGTCAAAATAAAAGGTACGACCTTATTCCGATAGGAAGAAGGATGAAATTAAAAAGTTTACTCGAATTCGTCATTGTTTTATGCTAGGCGTATTATATATTATATTGTAGGTGAGTTTTCATTGAATTTCGGAGCAAATTATGAATTGCTCATTGCGCGCGAATATTCAAACGTGAATTTGGTTATTTTCCTGTCTCGTAGCGAATTTCTAAGGCAAGCCGGGCTTTTCGGCTTGTATGAACGTACCGCCACTGCTGCATACGAAGCGCACAGTAATAGCCCCGAAGTGCTGCTTGCGATGACTTCATAGTTTTGTTTGCAGTGTGACCTATACTTTATTTATTTGTAAACACTTGGGGTGTTTTCGTTTGTTTGTTAAATGGGACTTTTGAAAGAGTTGCGACGAAAAGTCTTTTACAAATATTGAAAACAATATATTATGATTCTTTGCTTGATCTGATATAGAGAATAACCCTAAATATTGCGTGAAGATTTCTATCATTAGGTCGGAGATTCGATTCTTTGATTATATTTATAGCCAATTTCTGCATATTTTGTCATTACTTACTTATATGTCAGCTAAAGTATTCGTAAAATCGTACTTACGTAAAAATTTTTAGAATAAATAATATATTATACATTATTATTATATATTATCATTTATTTCGGTGTTAGATAGCCATCTTAATAATAAATAATTTTTCAAATCGGACCATTAGTTCCTGAGATTAGCGCGTTCAAACAAACAAACAAACTCTGAAGAGTTTGTTGCTCTATAATATAATGTATAGATAGGTACGTGTAGGCACTTCGTATAAAAACAATTTACAAGTCTCGCCAACATTATTCAAGCACAAAACTTGTGTGTTTCATATTCAACCTGAAAACTTACAAATAAGTAATTGTAAGTAAAGATTGATGCGATAATGTTCGAGCATTGATCGATCCCTTTGTTTTAGTTTGCAAACACGTGAAAATCCATTAAATCCATTTTATAATATTAGTCTGAGTTTTATGGATAAGTTTATAGTTTTATTAGTGTATAGTAATAACTAATAACCTTTTATTGAATTGAAATGACTGGGGAACGGCTAGACAGTTCAGTTTTTTTTTCCATTTATGAGGTATCGTTAGAAGATATTAATTTAGGGCTGATTTTTCAATCCTTAGTAGAAAATTATCCATCCAGTTAAAACATCAAAAGACAGGCAAAATACACCTTTGAAATGGTTGAGGTACCTATACGATATCCGACGAATTTACCAATTATTGAAAAATCAGCTATTAATAGCCATAAGCTTGGCTTAGAAATCTTAGACACGGTGTCATTAAGTAGATATACTCATACTAAGTTTATAATCTCTCAAAGTAAACTGAATATTTAAAAGTTTATTTCTCAATATTGTATTAATACTATTTAGAAAGCGTTTAAAACTTTATAGTTTATCGACTTGCCCATCAATTATTACATTAAAATAAAAAAGAACAAACAGTATCATTGTCTTTTTAATTTAACCAAAATCAACAGTAACCTGAGTGTCCGTGGGTTCGATGGCCGATACACAAATACATTCGCACGTGCCTAAGTATTCATAGGGGAGGATAGATACGATTATCAGCGTTTGTTATTTTTATTTCTCTTTTGACTATCACTGCCGCCCGGGTATGCTTGAGATAAAACCAGGTAAAGTTCAGTTTTTGACTTCGCTTGTTGCAAGATATGTGGACAACTGCTCAGTGTTCTTTATATAGATTACTGCCTTCTGTTTCACTCGCTGTCTCTCTTCAACGTCTGCTTAATTTAATGTTAATAAATAAAAACATTTAGTATGATTTCTGTCTTGATTATATTAACTGATACATAAGTAAATACTAAATATTCGAAAAACAAAAAAAGTATTAATAATTATAAATGAATTAAAATGTAAGTTAACTGTTCTTTATGTAGATTGTAGATACAACAAAATGTTTAATAAACCCATGAAATCACATCAGGGAATTGAGTAAAAATAAATTTATCATTACAAAAAGGACATAAAAAGTTCCAATAACAAATTTAACCACAATTTAAATCCATTTCGCTTCACCTATCCGAATGATTGGAAGGTCCGGGTCACATTAAAGAAGATTAAATCATATTCGTAATGATAATCCAATTTATCCGGGAATAAACTCAAAACTTCCAGTTGAGGCAAATTTAAAATTAATTAGAAATCCCTTCAGAAGTGCCAGCCCTGATCCGTAATGATTTCACGGGGCGGACTTGACGCGATCCTCGGAATGATAATTTATGTGGAATTCATATCATACGTTTACAAAAATAGAATATAAAATATTATATACAAAAGCTGGGAACTAATAGCAGATCGACCGGCATAGATTCATAAAACTATATTCATAATGACGTCGTTGCATAATAATAATTAATGAATGGTATTTTGTAACTTTTCATGAGATATTTGCAATATCTCAAATCAGGAATTAAGCGCGTCACACACGGTGAAGATACTATAATATTTTATCTTAAGATACTGTAATATTTTATCCTGTTACAAATGACCCGAAATTTTGTGGCTCATTTGTAACAGGATGGCGGTTCTACAGGGGTCTTAGTACGCAATGACAAAAAGAAAAATGATGGTCAGAACGCTGATACCGGATACCGTAATATAAAATATTACAGTATCTTAAGAAAAAATATTATAGTATCTTCACCGTGTGTGACGCGCTTTAATGTAATGTAAATTTGTAATCTTGTTGACAAAAATTAAATGAGTGTTTAACTATTTAGTCCGTTATTAAGTATTGAGGGACTTAGTTAAACCTTCGAAATAGTTAATAAAACGCTTCTAATATAAATTAATTAATTTTAGCCCAAAATTGAACTAGTTCACAAGTAAATGCCATACTTACTTATGAACCAACTTGTAGTATTTTATTTCTAAATGACTAGTCTTTGAATCCCTCCCTGTACACAGGCATGCCAAAACCGCGGAATGATCACGTGAGCTAATTATTATTACTGTGCCACTGTTAACCCTGCCCCTAACCACTATGTTACCACTTGAGTTATGTGACATATCAGCTATGACAGCTATGCACGTAATGCCGTGTTATTGGTGTAATTTGCGCTAATACAGCGGGAATTATTTACATACCTTGTTACATTTCTTAGTCTGTAATTATCTACATTATCTAGGTATATTACGGTTATACATATGTGAAATAGGATGTGATGAAGACGGTTAAAATAAATACATTTTAACCGCGGTCTTCATTTTGAAGTTGTCACAATAACTTTTTAACATTATTGTTATAACCATCCTCGTACTTCAAGGAATATTATAAAAAAAGAACGAAATCGGTTCAGCCGTTCTCTACTTGCGCTTACTAACACATTTGGCGATTCATTTTTATTATAAGGAAGATTGTAGCAATCCAAAGAACACCTTAATCAATAAAACAAGCTGAATAAAGCCAAATATCTGTAAATACTTAATAAATAAATGTCAATTTAATTAAATGCATTAAAAAACATAAATAACAGAAATAATATTATATGTACGAATTGCTCCACTGTGAATAGAAATTCCATAAAAGGGTCCAAAGAAAATCCCAGGTATTTTTACATGAAATATGTTCAACAAAATTTACTTTATGGCGATACCGCAAACAGGCTTTATTGACGAAATATTTAATCTGTGGTCGAATGAATTATGGCGTATTGATATAAATGGCGCGCTTTTTAAACTATAAATTCTTCACATTTTGTGTAGTTCACGTGTTTTATATGGGGTTTTAATATGTTTTTTTAAAGGTTATATTTATGAGTGGAAATGTGTGGTCGTGAAAAAGTAACGATGGAAATTCGTGGTAATTAATGTATTTTGCAAGGTATATGTGTTAGTACGGTAACTGTTATATCTTTATGAAAAGCTCTAGTTTATGAATTCTGTATTCTTTTTAATTAGAATGATAGTATTATGTAGTTGTAGTACTGTAAGAAATGTCGTGTGACAATGTTTCTTTAATATACATTTTCGGACGAGAAAATGATTTTACAATTGCTAAATTTCAGATCAATACATTCTGATTTCTATCTTTTTTTAATCTATACTAATATTATAAAGCTGAAGAGTTTGTTTGTTTGTTTGTTTGTTTGAACGCGCTAATCTCGGGAACTACTTGTCCGATTTGAAAAAATATTTCGGAGTTAGATAGCCCATTTATCGAGGAAGGTTATCGGCTATATAACATCACGCTACGGCCAACAGGAGTGGAGCTACGGGGGTGAAACCGCGCGGAGCAGCTAGTTAACTATATGTCTACGTCATCACTCCAGAATAATGATGTTATTCTATATGTACCCAGATATTTCACATAAGGTCTTATTATATTTTACAATCTTAGATAATGTTGTAAAAGTACCAACTTAAGAAGACTTATGATTTCAATTTATTTTCAACTTCAATTGAATTTCCTGCCATTTATTTAACCCTCATAAAACTGACCAATTACGTAATCTCATTAGACATAGGCTATTGCTAATGTGTCCGTTCCATAAATAAAACAGACATTACAATTTAACGTGGATCGTCTCTTGCCTCCACTTGCCTCCCATTGTATGATATTAATTGCCACATTCCAATGTGAACGATTTTTTCATTGCCAACTATAAAATTGCGACTAATCCCTTTTTACGATTTCATTAAATTGGAAATTAACCGTCTCCTCTGCAATGCATAGCAAACTTGTAATAAACTAGTTCATTTGAATTCAGATTACTTATATGAAACGATTTATTAAGATATGCGGCGCCAATGAAATTGGCATACAGATGACAGTTTTTTTATAATAACATGTGTTATGTTGATATATTTTAGATTACATTATGTTTTAGAAAAATGAAAGCTATAAGGTCTTTAATCTCATTTAGTCATTATGCGTAACTGCGGTTACTTATTATTTATTATTATTAATAGCATAAGTATTTATATGAAACATTGATAAATTTTGTGAAAAAATGTTTTACCTACATAAAGATTTCCATAACCTATAAAGGGGATAACTTTATACCTTCATATATTTTAACATGGGCGTTCTCTTATATTGTACTCTCGCACTATAATCGAGTAAAGATACTTTGTTTTATAAATTGTTTTACATAATATGCAACTAGGTATACATAATAAAAATTACATACATCTTACTTTACTTACCTATACATACTACAACAAAAAAAGAGCGTGTGAAGAGCACACGTGTCAGACGTGAAACTTCTTTGGAAAGATTCAAAGATATGGGTATCCAAAATCGTTGACTTACTCCATGACGTGACGGTATTGCCATGACGCGACCTTGAAATTTTACTCTCAACACGCTTAGAAGTTTCACTTCAAAATCACTATGTTCAATATACACTATACAGGGTGTAATCGTTAAGTGTGCACAAGCGATTATTCCGAAACTATTGCAGATATCAAAAAACTTTAAACTGATATCGAAAGTACTTAACCTAAT
>CAJQZM010039557.1:31695-57211 GCA_907164665.1 Colias nastes
TCGATATCAGTTTAAAGTTTTTTGATATCTGTAATAGTTACGGAATAATCGCCTGTGCACACTTAACGATTACCCCTGTATAAACACACATTCTACACGATTAGTCCAAATTAACCATAGTTTATCCATCCAAGAGTTTTTCAGTTATTTTGAACTTGCAGAAACTGGGGTCATCAGTTATTCAATAAGTTCGGACGCTCCGTGTTTTGTATGGAAAGTTCTAGATAAGTCGCCCAGCGTCTGCTCAATGAATAAAACATGCGTCGTAATTTCATTATGAGATGAGAATAGGACGTGAGCCATAATTTTTAGCGCATTAATATTATGTATTTACATATTTTCTGTGTCTACGTCATGTTTGTTTTTATCTGTGCTCAGAATAACGGCTAATTCTAGTTTTAAAAATAAGTACAATTTAAAAACAAAACACAGACGAGATTTTAAATTTCATTTATTTGTAACTTTAAAGTTATTGTTAATTATATAAGTACTAGCGGTCCGCCCCGGCTTCGCCCGCGGTACATATTTCGCAATAAAAGGTAGCCTATGTTCTTTCTCAGGGTCTAAAGATTGTCTGTGCCAAATTTCATCAAAATCGGTCCAGTAGTTTATGCGTGAAAACCATACATACATACATACAAACTTTTCCTCTTTATAATATTAGTATAGAAGTATAGATGGTATAGATTTGATGATAGATGACGCTGAATTTACACGGGCGAGATCCTTTCTTCTTAAAGCAGTTTCACTCGTTAATATTATCAGTTCCTATATAATATCTAATAAGATATTAATTAAGATTTAGGATTGCACATTAATATAGTCATTATAATTTTGTTTTTGAGCCATAATCTGACCGGTTACTTTATTGGTAAGAGTAAGATAAGGTTTTAGTTTAAGATGTAATAATGTATGTTATTATAATGTATGTTATAAATACCAATTAATATATAAGTCTAGTATTTATCTTGTTAATTCTGATATCTTGGTAGTTAATATTGGGCATATAATTCACAAGCTATTTTATTAAATAGCTGTAGAAATTTTAGTCTGATTGCAAGTTTTTAATAGCCCAGACAATTGCAAAAATATAACACGAGTAGCGATATGATTAACCAATCAATTTCTATTGGTTGGAATACAGGGTGTTTTAAAATAAAACAAAGGTTTTTGATAAGTATTTTTTTCTGTTTCATAGAATTTAAATGATATATGTATAAATTAGAAATCGAATACTCTTGTTTGTAAGGATGGATGTATGTGTGTATGTATGTTTGTTACGCTTTCATGCAAATAATACTGAACCGATTACAATGAAATTTAGCACACATATAGAGGGTAACTTGGATTAACATTTAGGATAGGTTTTATCCCGGAAATCCCACGGAAACGGTACCTAACTATGCAGGATTTTCATTGAAAACGCGGGCGAAGCTAGTTTTGTATATTTTTTTAATATTTCAAATTATTTATTTACATTTCCCTTTTTCAACCATGTATCATGTTAAACAATCACATTATTATGAACTCTATTTAATAAAAAATCTATAGTGAAATTTAATATGACGTCAATTCGTCGGGAAAGTTTGACGAATATTTATTTAATTACGTAACTTGAAGTGAAATGTACAAGAAACATTATTAAATGTTGTAGGCTTGTCACGTAAGCACTAAGATAGTGGTGTGATACAATAATGCGCGTCTTGCATGAATAATTCAGTTAGATAAAGATGATAAATTAGTTTTTAAATTATTATTTTATAAATAAAACATTGTGAAATATATTTGTGAAAGTATTATGTATTTGATAACATTCTACATAAGGCAGGTGAATAGTAAATGCAATAAATTTTTTGCATAGACCTATTTTGGCATAGACCTATGCAAAAATCCGAAACTTTCCAGCTTTTCAGGGCTACTTGACTGTTACAATTCGTAATTATTACTAATCTAGTCTAATAAATCCGTTATATAGTTTTTACTTCTTAAAATGCTCAAATAATACACATACTATATCTTTTTAATTTAAATATCAATCTAAGAAAACCTCCTGTATTCTCTATTCCGCTGAACAATTACTTTAAAGACATTAAATATAATTTACCAATGCGTTTAAAGGACATTCCAAAATACCATCCTGTATAAGCTATCTGACTAACGGTTAATTACTGCTAGCCGGCTTATAGCCCGACTATAAATAAATCAAACT
The DNA here is from genome assembly GCA_907164665.1 of Colias nastes. NCBI lineage: Eukaryota > Metazoa > Arthropoda > Insecta > Lepidoptera > Pieridae > Colias > Colias nastes. Next base: position 33,905 of record CAJQZM010039557.1, read on the forward strand.
AGCCGCTTCGCAATTTACCATAATAACTAGATAATTACTATATTACCTGATTCGCTTTTGTGCATGTGGCATTTTATTCGTTTCAACTTTGACAGTTCTCGTATGAGTTCTATATGCTGTAGTAAATATTGATTTGTTTATCAATAATAGCAAATAGTAAAGTAAAAAGTAGTAATTAATAAAGATAGGTTTCATTTTTTGTTTGTTTGTAATGGATACACTCAAACACTATTAAACCGATTTGAAACACAAAAAATTAATGTTCCGGACTGGTAAGATATATCACGCCTTACTTTAAAATAATATGGGTTACTTATTTATTGCTTACTTAACAAGTATATATGAGATTCCTGGAACATAAAGTTAATAGAAAAAAAGAGTAGCGTTAAGAAAACGCTAGAAGTTAGAACAAGTAGCAACATAATTGTTCCCCGATTTAACAAAAATAGCTGCACATATTTAGATAGAACTTAGTTTCTAGACTTGCCGCGCGGTTTCATACTGACGAATACATTTATAGCTTACTAGCTTTTTGCCCGAGGCCTCGTTGTGTACTCAAAGGAAAAGACAGTGTCGGCTAGCTCCCATTCTCGAAGGATTTTCGAAATAATAACTGTCCTCCTAATGTTCCTTTGTCCTTTCTCAGGTCTCAAACTGTTGCAAAAATTTCATCCAAATCGTTTCAGTATTGACGTGAAGAAGAGAAAGACAGACAGAATTTTCGCATTTATAACATTAGTACGGATGCTTTATTCTGGTACAACAGCTACATCACTACCAAACTATCATCAAAATCCGTTCAGTGGTTTCGAGCGAATGAGTAACAAACTTACCAACGCGAACGCAACGAAACTTACCTGCAATTCATCTTGAAAAACCGTATGGAATATTTAAACAAAATTCCTCGTTAATAAACACATTATTAATAGAATTGATAAGCTAGTAACTCAGTATATTATAATGCTCGCTAACCAACCCTATCCCACACAGAGAGTATACGGTTCATTTGAGAACCCCATTGTCTCCCAAATGTTCTGAAACACTTTAACGGTCCAAAAAGAACTCGCAAGATACGAATTCGTCTTTTCTAATACCCTATAAATAAACATGTGGTGATTGTTAGGGAGCCTGCACATTAGTTCGTGAAAAGTTGGAAAATTCTTAAAGAATGGAGCAAAATATTCACGTTAAATTGGTCATCGATTTACCGAGGCATGTCATTATTATTATATAAGTATAATATGAAGAATAAATAAATAAAATAAATAAATAAGTACCTTGTAACACAGAAAAAAAAAAAACAACGAATGAAGTTCGTGTTTGACACACAAAATGAATTAAAATGGAATTATGTCGACAATATTATTAATTTATAATACAATATTTGCCTATAATCATAATAACCGTCAAGATGGTCGAATTCAACCTTCTTATTCTAAAAAATATAATAATAAAATATAAACGGTTCTTCAGTTTTGGGTAAAAGAGTAACAAACTTACAAACTTTCGCATTTATCATATTAGGATGTACAATAAAGTATGTAAGTAGTAAACTTTATGATACGTTACTAAAAAGAGGCAATGATTAAAATATGTAGTGCTGACCAATTAATATGTACCTTAATCCTGGTAAACTAACGTATTATATACCATCTATATAAAATTTCATAAAAATTTTCAGCGGGAAAAACTACAAGTGTAAAAGGTCCATTAGGGTGTCACTGAATGGCTTATTGATGTTGTGAGACTTTTACAATGGCGCAGCTGTGGAGTGCTACAGATAAAAAATATTCGCCTATAACTTAACGATATTGCTTTATTTCGTTAAGGTGCTGTTAACATCTGTATTTCGGTACTTAGATAGATTTTTAGAAATTTGTTTTTGTTTTGTAAAAGTTCAGAAAGTAAATTGATAAGTTATTGTAACTTTTTTAATAAGTTAGACAAGATTAGAACTTATATAACGATTAAGTTTTTAGTGTTAGGTAAGTAATACCTAAAGTATATCAGGAAACATTACATAAAGCATTTTTTTATAATAACTAATTATTTATTTACAGCTGTAGAATATAATATTAATATTAATGAATTAAATACGTAACTTTACCTGCAGCCTACATAATATGTTAAGCTCGCCTATAACCTGAACCAAAACAGTTTTCAGGTATTATAAAGACTAGCTGTGCCCCGCAGTATTACCCGCATTGCTCCGCACCTGTTAGTCTGATGACATAGCGTGATGATATATAGCCTATATAACGGATAACCTTCCTTGATAAATATGGGCTATCTAACACCGAAAGAATTTTTCAAATCAGACCAGTAGTTCCTGAGATTAGCGCGTTCAAACAAACAAACAACAAACAAACTCTTCAGCTTTATAATATTAAGTATAGATTTCAGAAAACACACTTTTTTATAAGTCACAAACAACCACCAAAATGTAAACAACATTAATGTAATTATTAAGAGTGAATAAAAATTTTCTATAGAATGAAAGGCATACATTTGAATTAAACTCTAAAGTTTATTCTTAGTAAAATATTATCTTTGTAAACAGGAATAAATACTTCCGAGGTTGATTTAAGTAATGAAATGTCATAGAAAATCTTACAAAATACACCAGGCTTTTCTTTTGAATAAACCGAGTCAAGTAACAAAAATTTATTAAAATGTTATAATAAAGTCTTTTATTTATATTATTAGACTCCAAAAGAAACTAAAATAAGAAATGCATAGATTTAGCCCCAAATTAAACCTAAGAATCCTTTAATTAACTTAACGCATACCTAATAAATCTCAATTCACGGTTCATGAATTGGCAAAAAGAAAACCCATATAAATTTTATATAGACGAATAGGTATAACGGAAAATAAAACGTTCATTTCGCGTTTTCGGTACAAAATTCTTATTAAAATCTGAATTCTGAGTTGCCAAAAAATATAGGTTGAATTCATTACAAACTAATGAGGTGTCATTCATAAACGTGTAGTTAAAAATGTAAGGTTTTACCCGGTAAATAGCTATTTTGACGCTGAATAAAAATTACAATATTTATCAAGAAATATATTTTTGTTGAAATATATACCAGCCTTTTTTGTTTCATTATTCAAGATCAAGTCACAATAATTACATAGAATTCATCAGCATATAAACTGTGTTTCTTTTAAAATGATATAGTTAGCAGTCTTTTTATTGTAAATTCAAATATCTAAACCTGAATTTACTTTGTACTACAAATATTTATCGTGGAATTATAATTCCTTACTGGTCCTCGAAATTGCAAAAAGCAATGAAAATACATTTATATTTTAACCGGAAAACATATCTGTTACTAAAAAGTTGCAGTACTTAGATGTGTATCTATTATTATTCCATGCGAAAATCTCGGAAATGTTGAAGCCATTTAAGCATAGATAATAAGTTCGTATGAAACAAATTATATGGGAATAGGTTTATTGTGCCTTATTGTATTATTTCTTTATTTTTTAAATGATATCTTTCTGTTTTTAACATTCAATCTAGGAAAGATTTTTCAGAGAGATATTTTCAAGGAATTATAATAATCCTTTTTATTTTAAATAATGGAAAGCTTTTTTGACGTGACAACGTCTTGTAATTCGATAGAGCCGGCTGCACCCTAGAATAAACATGACTCATGCGGCGTTACCTCGCTCTGAGGCGTTCCATGTAAGGCTTGAAGTGCAAGCGAGAGCGCGGAACGAGCGACAAAGAAGCACAATCGGACGTTGTCACGTTCAACTATCGCCAGTAAACCGACTTTACAGACAACCAATATTTTATCTTATCTTATCTATGAAACTGTGAATTATTTACACATCTACATTAAATAATTTACCCATTATATAGCTAAGAAACATTTGATTTTTCGACTCGTAATTTATTTAAACTATTCCTATTCAATTTTTCATTATTATATCTATTTCTTGTTACAATTATCGATTCCTCATCAATTTTTATTTTACTTTTTCTATTACAACTCGAACCGACTACCATTTGTAACGCAATCACTAATCCTACGTCATTAAGGCGATGCTAATTTCGTTAATTTGGTAGGCAAAGCAAAGCCGTCAATTATTTGAAAAGCCCTCCGTCATCCGGGTCATTAATTCAAGTACCACCGATAGCTGGGAGGGCTTTATTACTAGATTTTTCCCGTCGCAGCATTATGTGTGACCTGGATGACAATGTTGCTTCAAATTCGGGGTTATTGTTAGGATATAAAAGGGAAAATCATATACTTACACTTTATTTTGCTGGTAAAGTCTGTTTGAAAATTGATAAAAACTAACCTGTCACTCGTAACTCAAAAATAGGTACAGCATTTTACTGATGAACTGATATTATATCTATTATATTCCAGATATGACTTACTTACCATTAAACAAAATAGGCTACTGCAACAATCGTAGGCTAGAGCCTAATATAAATATTAATTCCCATTTTTTGTAAGAACGGGCAGGTACATGAGCCCGTGGGTCCCCTAAGAGCAAGCCATCACGTTTGCCCTGAGCATTTCAAGTGAGATTCCTGACAGTGTGTCACCGATTTTTGAAGAGAAAAGGAATAAAAGAAAGGTTTGGGATAGGCCAGCAAAAGGATATCTGCTTCTATAGTACATATTACATTCAGGAATCACATTATCCCAATAAAAACATTGAATATTGGCTCCAATTGGGCTACAAACGTACACGTACTTATATCCAGATATTTATAGACAATGTAACACAACTCTAAAACAACATTAGCTAGTTATTATCCATCCCTTTCCAACACACAGTGAAGTATACATCTATCCCTGTTTAAGGTTGGTTGGATTTTTCCGAACCGTTAGCTTATACCCTTGCTGAAAATGAGTGGAATATATTAACCGACAAATGGAATCATTTGTTTTGATCCACATAATAGGGTATTACATAGACACCTTTTATGTGAATTAGGTTAATGTTCTGAGTTGGATATGTTTTTCATTTCCTTTTTCAATGTTCTGGTTATCGTTTAAACTGGATTGTGTTATGCTAGAATGTTACAATATTAAACGCAAAAGTTTGCTAACGGACCGATGGATATAATATACCTACTGTTTCAAATACCTACTTTACTTATGAGGTAGTACGTGTTTATTTTTTAAAGTTATATGATTAAATACCTAAGTGAAGTAAAAAAGTATTGTAATCGAAGTATGTTTATGTCTAATGTTTGCTGTTTAATTGTAGGAAAAAACTATGAAAATCAAATTTTATCGTATAGACTATGTGCCTACCTACCTAGTGCACTCTCAATGAAACACATAACAAAAATTACACCTTCGTTATAAGTTTATATACATTACGCATTAACAATATGCATGCACATTGCTGAATGCACATACCTACATTGAAATGCCGTATCGGTATTTTTTAGCAATTTAAATCCAAAAACTACAACGGTGCATTGTTTATCATGCTGTTCAAAACATCACGAACTTACCGGCACGAGCGAGTTGTGGTTGGTCTATCGACAGGTATTGATGACGTCATAAGTCAGCCCGCCAATCGCGGCCGCGCAGCTCAACTGATTTCAGTTAGTTCGAAATTCAAATTTGTTACATTCCAGAACATTCCAGAACTAGGGGGTGATGTAGCGTTGTCTGGTTAGTTTGTTTGTTTATTGTTTGTAATGAACAATGGACTAAGTGATGGTTGAGAAACTTAGAAAGTTTTAATAGCCATGGAAGATTTAAATCAACAACAAGTCATAATTATATTAACTAGTTTAAATAAAGATTGTTAATATTAGGAAAACTTGTAGGTATATCTAATTATAGTTGTAGATCAAGTATACTTCCTACTAGCTTTGCCCCGCGATTTTACCTGCATAGCTTCAGTCCTATCGAACTTAGCATGATGACATAATGCTAAAAATATAGCTTTTCTTGATCAATGGACTATCTCACACTGAAATAATTTTTCAGATCGGACACGTAGTTTCTGAGATTAGCGCGTTCAATCAAACAGACTCTTCAGCTTTATAATAGTAGTTTAAATAAATCCTATAAAAGATGCCCTTTAAAAATCATAAGTTGCTCTTATTGTAATTGCAGTTATAATAAAACTAAAAATATCCTAACTGACTTGAGTAGCTATAAAATATCGTATTGGCAAGGTTATTAATATTGTCTGCTCAGACCTTGTACTAGCGTTATTAAATTATTTGCGGTTGAATGTAGCTAATAGATGACTCCATTATGTTATTTGGTCCTTCAGAGGGCAGAGTAAGTAGTAACGTTTTATTGGTATATTGAACGCATGAGACTAATTTTCATTAAATACAGACAGGGTTCAAGGGAGGACCTATTATTATTATAGATGTAGAAGAGTATGATAGGATGTTTGATTACTGAAGGGAAGGGTGCTGAAAGAAATGTATTTTAATAAATAAAAATGTTAAAAGGCATGGTACCTATAATACGTTACGTACTTGTCTATTACATTATATGTATGTAATAATTAGTACTTTTTTTTTCCAACTTTCGAAATATCTATTTTACTTCTAAATTATTTCAGTTTTTTTAATTTATGAAAAATTATTATATTCAAATCAAAGGTCTGTTGTAAGCAAAATAAATTTACCATAGATTCCCTCTAACCGTCCATGAGAAATTTTCTTGGGCGTATTATAGAGCTTCGAACCCATATACGCTCTACTGTATTTTTATAAACTAACCACATACCAATATCTTTCTAACAGGAACCTTTATGTCGCTATGGAGTTAATGAAGCTTCTTCTTAATGTTTATCTTAACTCTTAAATGTTCCTTACTACTACTAAACTCTATCATGAACTATTCTTAACTCGTACAAACAAAAAAACTAAAATTACCCAACCCAAATAATCAAAACATCAGCACATTCCATGAAAATTAAAGCAAAATATTTAGCAATCAAAACGTTGTAAGCTATTCATAGATCTAGTAACCTCAGCCTATCAAACTAGCGGCGGGTAGTTGCATATTGATGACGTCATCACTCTCCGCCAATCAGAGCTAATTCTGATGAATCGGTTGTTTCGCTCACGGGTGAACTGCGAACGCGTTGTTGTATTATTTAAATAACCAAGCGAAATGTCATTTAGTACCACCGTGTCGATGCTAAATTTGACACAGCAAATATTTATTATTAATCGTTGCAACGTGTTTTTATTAATGTTTGATGCGATACAAATTTCATTGCAGATTCATTACGTGTTTCATTTGCGAGGTGTGGACTTCATTTGACAGGCAATTTAAAGTGATTGTCTTTATCACGTTGTAACACAATCGAAGCTTTAACTGATTTTTCTTTTTTCCTTGATATTGTGTCGATAATGATCTTCTGTATTTACAGTTCTCTTAAACTCTTCTTCCACTCTTCTGCTAAATATAAGAGGTTCTGAAACAAAGACATAACATTACTAAAAACATATTATTAGCCTAACACCTATTTATATCTATTACTAACCACAATATTATAAACCCACCCCTTTAAACAATTATTTTTAATGATTAATGTTATCCCTTCAACATTTAGTAAGAATATAAAATACTTTTCACTCCAAAAAACTTTCTCCAGAACATATTTTCAAAACTTTACGAGTCCAGTTAAAGCAGTATCTAACACTTTTCATTTCTCCTGTGCATTATCATTAATTACATGAGTATTAAAACTGCAAAAGGTCAATAATTCAAAAGTCTAGACACAATGCGTTAATCGTCCGCTTACAAAACTCAATCCAGTGGATGCGAGGAGCCACATAAAATAATTTAACAAGCTTTCTGCGCCCTCCCAACCAGAGCATTAAAAACAAAAGGCCGTATACTATGTTCTCGATTCGACTTTTTAAAAGTTGTATTGTCACATGGGTAATGTGCAAATATATGATCAACTGATTAATTTAATGACAATTAGGACTCGTAGTATTTCATATCTAAATTTTGAATTAGTTCCCAGTGTATTATTGTTTTCAAACAATATTTTGATCTCGGGCATGTTTATAAAGTTTGTTCAATTATTATTATATTTAAAGACCTAAGTTTTCATGTTTTTAATATTGATTAGATTTTAACAAAAGCTTAAAAATGTAAGTACTATAACACTTTTGACTAGAAAAATCGATTACACATTCATAACTTTCGAGAACTATAAATTCGAGTTTCTATCGACATTCACTAGTAAATCCAAAACTTATAGGCGAATTGGCATCTTGCCAAGCACGATTCGTCTCCATTAACGCTTTAAATGAATTCGGAATGTACAAAAAACTTTATTTGCGAGTAATGTATTTAAAATGCGTATAAATTGAATCACATTAGGGTGATCGTATCCCGCTGTGATATTTATGAATCGCCTTGTATTGCTCTTAGCTGATGAGTGCGCATGTTTTTTGATTTAATTTTATATCAACATTGTCTTTATTTATTGTTATATTTTACAGACTTCAATGGTTGGAACGGTTGTACAAATTTTATGTAGGAAGAAGTTCTATCCATTAATTATTTAATTTATCCCGCAATATTACAAAATAACAATACGTATACAATTAATTGATGTTTTACAAATAAATATGTACTTAAGTAAATTTAGAGAATTGAGATCGTAGAGATAACCTAAAAATCACTACATGTTATAAAACAAAGTCGCTTTCTCTGTCCCTATGTCCCTATCTAGGCTTAAATCTGTAAACTACGCAACGGATTTCAAGATAATATGTCCAGTTTCAACATTTACTTTTAAAATATTTAACTTATGTTTTTTCAAAAAAAAATCCATCAATCAGCTCTATATTTTTCTGTCCCAAACACAACAGACACTCTGATAGCAAACAAATTTCCCACATACATATCAATTAAGTGATGTTCCCATAAATTTGCCCCTAGTTTGTGCCCTAAGTCAGCCCTTTATGGGGTTGCCAAATTACCCATCTATTTAATTTCCCGAATGTAAACGAATTAGGCTGGCAACTTTGAAGTGAATTAAATTTTCAACGGTTGACTCATTGTGTTAGGAGCTGTCTGCTTGTGATTATTTTTTATTCAATTATCTGACCTTGGGGTTGCCAGTTAGGCAAATTGCATTTCATGAAAAAAGAAAATTCGTAATGTTTAAATTTTAAAATTCTTTCACGGCGTATTTGGTAAAAATTGTCGTTTTCAATTCATTTCATTTATGGTCGCATTAATAAATAAAATCTTTAAGTACACTCAAAAAGTGGATGAAAATTCTACAGTCCAAAAAAAGTTATATGAATAAAAGCAACTGCTTCTTATTGAAAAAACAAGAATATACTACCTAATATACAAAAATATTTAGTACCTACGAATATCACCAAAATTATTTACTTACTAACATTCTATCTTCCATTCCAATCATAGTTAAATACGCAGACTGCTTCTATTCAAATAAGTCACAGATAACTATCTAGATAGACATGACGTATTGACGTTAAGTTCATTTGGGACCTATAATTCCAGACGGACAGATACACATGTTTAACTTATAGCACCCCTCGTTTACGAGGGTTAAAAATAATCCACATACAATATAATACCTACTGTAATACCATTAAATCTAGACAAATGCTTTATTTATGAATGTACAGTGAATCAGCGGTTTTCCGAAAGCTTCTCATATGAAACAGAAAAACAATCCAATTTTGTGCGCTGACTTTTCAAAAAGTTTTATAAATATTTTAATTTTAAAACGGTGTGGGCGCTAATGCTTTTAAATGTTATTTTGACGAAATCCAATGTGAAGGAATCGCTTGAATAAAAGCAAGTTAAAGTTTAAAGGTTTTTGTTTATTTGTATGTATAGTATGTATATAATATGAGTCATTATATTAACAAATAGTTTAAGATAGCTAAAGGTTTGTTGACGCATTTCAATTTTACGCAATGTTTAGATTCTAAAAACCAAGTTATGATAGAGTTTCACAATGCAGAGGAAATATCAAAACAGACAATATTTAAAATATTTCTTTAATTGAAGTGAAACTTCTTTATCGGGGTTGGAAAAAAATTTAGTGTAACATTTTTTCGTTACGCGTGACATTTTTCCGTTACGCGCCATCTTTTTCATATCCCTACCACGCGTGATTCGACGTATTTCTGTAAAGTTGCATATAGTAAATTATTTTTTGAAAAATAAGGTCATAAAGAAGTTTCACTTCTTACGTGTGTACACTAATACACGCACACATTTTTTTTATTATTACTAAGCTCTTCACTAATAAATAATATAATATAATTGGTTATACATTGATTTACGTTTTATAGTAAGCTTGTAAGTTTAGATGATATTGTGGTTAAATCGTAAGAGAAAATGTCGCCAATTTTCATCGGAAAATTTTTGTACCGGCACCTTCAAAAACTTATTTGGATTGAATTACAAGTTAACCTCCAGAGAATAGAAGTTCAGCTTTTGTTTTCAAAAACATCACAAGAAGTTTTAATTCCCTAAGGATTAAAATCTTTTTTACTCCACTTATTGGGGAAAATATGATTGTTTCCTAACATGATATTATATGAACATTTTTTTTATAGAAAATATGTCCTGTCACTTATTACAATTGAACCGAAAGATCAAAGCAGTGGAAGCCTTAGGCCCTAAGCAATAATAGCAATTGACTGATTTGCAACCCCTAAGGCTTAGGGGTTGCAAATCAGTCAATTGCTATTTCTGGGGCGTAATAATAATAACAAGGAAAGTGGTTAAAACAATTATTTTGAACGTTACAAACGAATGCGCATTAAAATAAAGAAAAATCGAGGTACAGAAAGCTTGTCTAATTGCTATAAGCGATTTCATATTGCTATTTAAATAAAAATGAATATAAGTTAAATAGTAGATATTTGGCATAGCATAATATTCAAGTTTTGGCCAGCAAAATCGACAAAAATCATGCGATATCGGTAGCGATATCCCGACATGAAATTTTGTTTAGTAAATTTTGAATAAATTGATACGAAAAGATTTAGTTGTGATGTAAATTAATAGGTAATATAAAATAATTGATTCCTCTGTAGTTAATAAAGATTAATATTGCCCGATTTGAAAGTCAAAGCAATTTCTGATTAAAAATTAGCAACTTATAACAATCATAAGAATCTTCATGTTTCCAAAAAGTACATGAAAACTTAATTATCATTAAGCCACATCCTGAAGTAAAGGGCAGTTTTATCTCTTTTATTGTTAGTAACATTTATAAGATAATCTCTTACCTAGCAGTAACAGGGCTGTCATCCCTCTTGCCTCAAGGGCCATTGTCATAAAAGAGGTCAGGGCAAAAAATGAACACGAACATTATGTAAAACTTTATGTACCTACCTCGCTAAATATATTGGATTTTTGATGCCGATCATTTTTTGTTATGACCACCTTGGAAGTTTGAGTGTGAAAAATCTGCAAAAAGCATTTCCTTAGAATTAGTATGAACTTGGAAAAATGCTCTGTTAGATAGTCCATTTACTGTGGAGGATTATAATTTATGAAAGACTATAATGTATGGTATGATTATATCTATCTGTATCACTCTATATAATATCTCTCAGTGAACCTTACGATCATTTATTCAGTACTAGCTTACCGCCCGCGGCTTCGCCCGCTTTGTCTAAAACCTAATAAATTATATACTAAAACCTTCCTCTTGAATCACTTTATCTATTAAAAAAAACCGCATCAAAATCCGTTGCGTAGTTTTAAAGATATAAGCATACAAAGGGACATAGGGACAGAGAAAGCGACTTTGTTTTATACTATGTAGTGATAATCTGTTGACTCCCACGCAAACGAAGTCGCGTGCCTAGTTAGTACGTTATAATATAAATATTGTCTTAGGTTCCGATGGAGGAGTAAAAATAAGACGTTCAAAGACACATTTTTGTTGATAATATGTGGATATACTCATTGTCATCGAGTGATTTTTAGCATTAAAAAACTGTGTTTTGTAATGATGGTTAATAATATGTATGCAAGATAATTCTGATTATGCTTTTGATCTTTACACAGATAATAAATAGTCATTTAATTAGAAATTTAAAAGCTATAATCATAAATTATAGGTGTAATTTTAATTGTAACAAACATTCCAGTGAAGTTAAACAAAACTCTGAATTAATGAAATGGAGAGAAAATAATCGTTTATTATATTATTCGGTGGTCGTAATATCGTATAATTACAAGCGTAAAACAATAATGAGTCTGACCCCAATTTCTTGGTATATTGAACAATTATCGACTCGCTGTGTGGTTATTTTTGTTTTGGAAGTTTCTTTCTTATATATCTAGGTTTATATGTAACGTATTGGACGCAATTTCTAAAAGTAGGCTATTTAGAATCAGCTGGCATCGATGTTACCTATTTTTCCTTTATAATATAGATTATAGAGTCTAAAAAAGGTATTTTGCAAGCGGAAGCCTGAAGCCTGGCAAGATATCTGCATGAATTAGATATCTACTGAGATGAGACTTTTTTAATAAGAAGAACAGTAGATTTCGAGTTTTCTAAGAGTAGGTAAGGGCAGGTGTAACTTGCTGTATAGGAACTTATATAGGTACCTGTATATATACTTCTGTTTATCTATCAGTTAAAATGAGAAGTAGGTAGTGTATGAATTTTTTAATAGACATTACATTATCGACAAGTTGAAACTGCCCCCTTAAAATAAAAAATACGATAAAATCATAGCAGATGGAATCACGTAATCTCTTTTAAATCATAAAACATATATGTATGTAGTAGTTTTCTGTATTAATATACCATTACAAAATTCGATAACCCCTTTTACGAAATCCATGTTATTTCAACATTCGTTTTATGTATAGAGTGAGGTCGTGGCCTGCATTAAACTGAATAAGTATTAATTTTATAGGTCACTAGTTTTATTGCACTATTACATGTCTATTTTGGTGTCTGTTTGATGCCAGGTGGGAAGATAAAACTGTTATTAGTGAAATATTACTGTGGTTTATCTTATGGATAAATATAGCTTTGAATATAAACAAGTATTGGTTTGGTATCTTCATTACAGTTTCTCTTCTTTTTAAATAACAAGTTCGTAATAAAAGTAGTAAATTTCAATGTACATTATAATATAATGCGTTCGAGATAAAAATAAAATGATCCAAGAACTGATAATAAATCGATTTACGGTCGATTACGAAAAGCTTTGTCTCTAGTTTTTAATATGCTTAAAATTAGGAATTACGTACCATTCTATATAAGAGTAATTAATTATTATTGACCTTAACCACTAATAACATTTATTTTTCACTGCCTATTCATTAAAACACCTTATTTTACCCATATTACCCCATAAAATTAAAAACTAACTATCCATTACGTCATTACTCGTGTTTTATAACATAGAAATACTAGAATGCGACGTTTTTCCACTTTCAACTGTAAATGCAGTTTTAAATACGGTCTCGTAGTTTTTAAATTAATTAAAGTCATGTATGTATTCATGTTATTTTTCTTTAGAAGAATAGGTAATGTAAAAAGAGTTTAATCTAAGCGATCCCGCTGGCGATGGTGTGACATTGCGAGCTAACTTTATATTAGTGATGGGACAGCTTGTCGATAAAATATAGTTTTTATATTTGTAGTTGATTGTATGTTATTGCGTGGTGTAGGGATAAAAATGTATACTTATTATAACATTGTAAAGACTTAGTTTTAACGAAACGAATTTTCAATATAGATTGAGAATTTTAGGGTCAAATTTTTCTTTTTTGGTGCAATTTTGTCACTCCAATACATATCTTGGTCAATCCAATCTTTCCTCTATATAATATTAGTTTAGACATAACAGGTATGTAGTCAATTATAGATTCTTGTAAAACCAACTTGTAATTGAACTGTAGGTTCATTAGTATAGAAAAAAAAAGACGTGTGGCACTCGGGAACTGCCGCGGTAAAGCTATTGCATGCTATGCCTTCAAGCCACACCTCCGCGCCCGTCGGAGTGGGGAGCGTGAGGTTTTTCGTTACGCAATTTCTGGATTCGGTCCCCGCGCTCAAGGCCCGCGATAGAAGCTATGCAATAGCTTAAAATATTTTGTTTAAAACAAATTATTTGCAATATGATAGTAGATACCACATAGATATTTATTTTCTAATACTTATAAAACACATCTATTCTATACATATAATAAATCTGTAGAAGGGTCAATTCTGTACATTGAAAATATTGAAAAAATAAATAGCAGGGGGTGTTACTGGATCGATACCAAACCCAAATATGTGATTAAAAAATTTTTTGTCTGTCTGTCTGTCTGTCTGTCTGTCTGTCTGTCTGTCTGTCTGTATGTTCAGGCATCACGTAAAAACTAACGGTTCGATTTCGATGAAACTTGGTATAATTATACCTTATTATCCTGGGCGTAAAATAGGATACTTTTTATCCTGGAAAAATACGTAAAAAAAATTAATCTTAATTTTTCAGTTTTATCCATAGACGTTGTTCTGTAGAACCGCGAACACACGTTGCGTATTATTATAGGCCTAGCCGTATTTGGGTCCAATAGATATTTATAAGATGTCATTGTCAGAGTTACTCAAAATGGAGAAATAAACCATCCACGAGAAGACCGACATCCGCGCGGACGGAGTCGCGGGCGGAAGCTAGTTACAAATAACATTGCTAACATTATCGTATAGGTATCTTTCATGATTAAAAATCTGCACTATAAGACAAACATTTACAAGTAAAAAGACGTGTGGCACTCGGGGACTGCCGCGGTAAAGCTATTGCATGCTATGCCTTCAAGCCACACCTCCGTGCCCGTCGGAGTGGGGAGCGTTACGGATTTCTGGATTCGGTCCCCGCGCTCAAGGCCCGCGATAGAAGCTATGCAATAGCTTAAAAATAATTTTTAATAGCATTTTATCGATACAGGTACAACACTAGCTCGTAGCATGCCAGATAACTGAGACAAAGAAAGATTGTTAGCGTACTTGCTTTGAAAAATGGTACCAGCTGACTTTAGTTTTAATATTAATTTAAATATCAAATGGATTCACTAACCATCTTAAATGTCGCTTTGGAAACGTAATAATAAATAATGTTTTCGTGGTTTAATATTACTTTCATCAATTTTACGAAATGCTGAAATAGTTAGAGCTATTTTAAAGTTTTAAAGGGATCAAATTTATATTCTGGATAAAAATAATTACATGTCACTGCACAAAATATTAGATTGTTCATTTTTCATTTAATACAATAATAATGATAGTAATACCAACAAATCTAATTGGGAAAATAATTTTTATCAAAAATACACAATCAGTAATACTATTAAGTGATAAGGCCGCCAAAATAATTGTACTCTGTTCTATGTGTAAGTAGTTATAAGGTTTCTTAACTGTACAACTATTAAAGAGTTAAATAAATAAATAAATAAAAGCAAAATGTTTGTCTGTCTGTTCGCGATAAACCTTACACTACTGCACCGATTTTCATTTATTCACGCCAATGGAAAGCGTCGTTCTTCAGAAAGGTTTTAGTATGTAATTTGTCAAGTTTAAGACAACGCGAGCGAAACCGCGGAAGGAAAGAAAAAAAATTGAATGAATTTATAAAATTTAACTTCATAAAAAGTTTTCAATTACACATTAATTATCTGGAAATAGCGCCTGTTTTTTTTATACTCCTAATGCCCATTCATACGATGATGAAACTCAAATCCTTAAAAAACTTGTCGAATTAAACATTCATACATTACACACATACACGCAATCAAAAACATAACCCCTTTCCGCTCTGTCAGTTAATTGTAATCACGTAAACACTAAACAAGAGGCACGTACATACGTTTTCAAACAAGTTAATTTAAAACTTTAAACCAATTACCGTTTTAAGTTGGAAAAAGCGTATTTACTCTGTTCCGGACAAAGCCGGGGCACTTAACGAGTAAACAGCAACAAATGAGCTGAAACTACAGTTAATTGATAAAATTGTTTAAACGCGTTACGTGTTTTCCGAACTTGGGGATTCTTGAATCGAATTTTACTGCTTTTCGTATTTAAACTGTGATTTTAAAATATTTCTTGGTTTTTAATTAGTTTGAAATTTAATATTATAGGTACCTAATCAATAAAAAATGTATCGATTTATTTTTTATATGAACATAATCATTAAAAAAAATCATATCGATATAATATGATGATGGCGTCAAGATATATAATACCTACTACCAAAGTGTTCGGTACACCATGCGCAGTATGACGTTATAGTTTGATTGTTATAGTTTTACTATTTTTAAACATTTCATACAGGTTGTGAATTTTGACCTAAACCTGGGCTCTAGACAAATGGCAGAAATGCTAAATAGAATCCGCTATTGATACTAATAAGCTTATGAAAAATCAATACGTTTATGAACCACGTCGTAAATCCTACGAATCAAATCTTTCCTAAAATATGGGGAAATAACAGATCCATATCGGCTTTACAAGTGGCGATACAAAATTTTATTAGACCAATAAATGGCTGAATTTTAACTGCGTTTCGTAGTTTATGGATTTTGTTTATGGTGTATTTATAACGCCATGTTCTTGCGAGTTGGGGCTGTTTAAAAACTTTTTATTTGCACTAAAATCTTATAGAATTTTTATGGGATATAAGAATATGGAGATAATATTATTACGATGATTTATATTTGTGTAAGTATTTTAGAACACTACTACCTGCATAATATAGGTAGATACATATGCATCCTACAATGCTGATGTATTTAGGTATATATCAATTTACAACAAAAAAATATGCACCTTAAATATTGGTCAAGATGCTAATCTAATCAAAAATCGTTTCATTTTATTTAAAATCAATAACTTACGTAAAAGTGTATCCTACTAATATTATAAATGGGAAATTTTGAAATGGATGTTTGTTTGTTACTATTTCACGTAAACATTACTGAACCGATTACAATGAAATTTGGTATAGCTGAAGAGTGAAGACCCAGGATAAGACATATATATATACCTACTTCTTTTCATTCCGGAAATGGAACAGGATCAATGCAGCTATTTTTTTGAAAACGTAAGCGAAGCCGCGAGCGGAAGTCTAGTACCTTCATAAATTTCTAAGCTAATTAATAATAATTCATAACCTCAATAACACACCATATTGATAACTGCTAACAACCAACCATATTATTACGTAGTTATAAACAACCTAATATTTTAACTATATTTCTTAACCCCAAAAAATCTGATTACAGAATAAATATAACCTCTTATCCACTACGCCTATCTAGAACTTGTTAGAGCTTTACTACTTCAGTACTAATAAATTTAGTTCATATTTCTTGAAGACTTGCCGAAATTACGGACGAAAAGGTCCAGAAAGGGTCATTTGATAAAACGCTCCTGGTAAAATTTAGTTTTCTCTTGGGTTAGCTGCTTATGATATAATTATTTTTTGGTATATTTTGTTTTATAAAATATGAATTTTGCAAGAAAATATACACCATTTTGTTAACATTTTAAGCGAACTAGAAATCTCATCATAAATATTTTCTATAAAAAAAATTTTCTTATAAAACTCGTAGCTTCTGGCTGCTAGTAATTACATAAATAAATCAATAATGAACTAAAAACCGAGAAGATAAAACAAAACAGTCAAACAGCATGATATTCCGTTTTCTCTTCGTAACTTGTTCTTGTGATTTTCTTATTAACTTAAAATTCCTGTTTCGCTTTCGTCCTTTTAACAACCGAATCATTAATTGAGAATTTAAGAAATCCTTATTATAATGCAAATGTACCTTATAAAATATTTATTATAAAGCGTGTATTAAAAACCTGAAAATAAGGAATTAAAAAAGACTTGTTTAAATTTCGACACTGGTCTCAATGTAGGTGCAATACAAGATTTTTAATATAATATATTACGCACTTTTATTTTTTAATTGCTATTAGAAAATATTGTAATAAATATTATATTTCTTTATCAACGAAATACATAAGATATTTGCGTCTAGCACATTTAAAAAATCCTTTTATGTTATAACTATAGCATCTGCGTGTAGCATATTTGAGCTACTAGATTTTCTAACTCTTAACTGGTTAACATGTAGGTACTATATTTCACATATTGTGTGATGTGTCCTTAAATTCCAAAACTCGCTACACCACCGTAATTCATAACTGTAAAATTAAATAAAAACACATCTAAATAATCCCGCACATTAAAAATGTATAAGTGCCCTCCGAAAAGCGTTCAGGATATTTTAAAAAGGGCAACATTGTAATTATTTTTGGCTTTTCGAGTATTACAAAGATTAACGGTAATTAGACGGGCCTTTTTAAATTCAGGAGCGAGATAAACACGCGTTTTTTATTGTGATTGCTATCACACGGACACACTTAAGTTATAAGCGGTTTGGCTGCTTTTGGCATTTCATTAATATCTGGTAATCCACTGATTTATACGAGTTCTGCTATTTTCAATATTACAATCTGATTGCGATTTTATAAAAGCAAAGGTTTTTTATTCTTTGTAGAGATGACATAAATATTTTTCGACATAATATAGCTGTTCTATGTTTAGTAGTATAAATATTATAATATGTAGGTACCTATATTCTGAACTGTTGCCTGTTGGTTAGTCTTCCTTGCAATGAGCCATGATAGAAATATGATACAACAAAAAAAACGAATGTCCTAATTAAATTTTTCATCTTTCTCTTGTAATTTTGCTTACAAACTTTTCTCCTACTATAAGAAGTCATATAAACAAAATCATATAAATTATAGAACAATTTTCGATACTATTCCAATATGGTAATCGCTTATACCCCGCACCACCCTCGCAAGTCCTAGAAACTCGCATTCATTTGTCAAAGTCAAGATAGATTTATTAGTATTATGTTGGCCCGGTAACCTAACACCTAGCCTTCTGAACCTTGAATGCGTAATGCGGAATACCTTTGTAACTTCTTTAAGTAATCTATACTAATATTATAAAGCTGAAGAGTTTGTTTGTTTGAACGCGCTAATCTCAGGAACTACTGGTCCGATCTGAAAAACTCTTTCGGTGTTAGATAGCCCATTTATCGAGGAAGACCATAGTCTATATATAATCACGCTAAGACAAACAGGAGTGGAGCACTGCGGGTAAAGCCTCAGGGCACAGCTACTAATATTATGATATAACGAATCGAATAAGTATTTATTTAACAGTACCTTTATCAATTAAGCAAGCAATTCATTTTTACAATTTCAATCGATTATAATATTGTTACATTCAAAGCAATTTATAAATGTTTTTTTAAAGAAATTAAGAGAGAAATAGCCCGAAATTATAACATGAAAATTCCAATTATAAAGGCACGCGCACATTGTGCTCGCTTCAGCATTCAACAAATTCCGGAAAGAAAATATGTAGGTACATCATAAAAAAAAAACTTGTAATTTACAAATATAAAAATCAGTAATAAAAACACGAAATGCTTGCTTTTCAACTCCTCCCATTACAATTTATAAATTATTACCACCCAAGACACCTTATTCCTTATATTTTAACTTTCATTTTTAATATCAAAGCGATCAAGTCGTATCAATACAGCCTTATTGCTAGATTTCCGCCCGCGGCTTCATCCACTTTGTCGAATAACTTAACAAATACATATACTAAAACCTACCTCTTGTACCGCTCTATCTTTTGAAAACAATATCAAAATCCGTTGAATATTTTTGTAGTCCCATTTAAATTTTCTCTACATTTGTTACAAAAACTTGTCCACTTCTGACAATTTAAAACCGGTTATATCTTAAGAATCTAAATAGTTATAAGTACAACAGTGTGAACCTACCCTTACATTCACAAGCAAGTCAACATTGTCAAGCACGCTTGAAACATGGCCGACAAAGCCGCTCGGTGTGCGTGACGTCATCACTTGCGTTTGACAACTTGTAATTGCAACAAATACGCTGCGAAATATTTAAATTAACCTTTGTAATATCAAAGAGTTTACAAAAGTATGTAATGGCTGCGCTCTTGACCGAACTATTTGTTTATTCTCTTTGATGTGTTATTATTAGCTATAGGTTTTTATGGAGGAATATAGGTAATTTAAGAATCTTCGCCATTTCCTTCTATTCTTCTGACGTCCAATTTTTCTTCGTCCAGTCCAAGGAAGGGACAAATTGATTCATACAGGATCTGCAAATACATATAGGTAGTATTATATAAAGTAGTAAGTATATCTACATAGCAAATGCAATTTTAATAAAATCGTTTTGTATTTAAACCAAACATAAAACGTTATTAGCATACAGAAGTCACTAAGATACAAGGAAATCATGAAATGACACAACTACTTTTATCAACAACAAAGTCAGTTTTCACAGCCACCCGCGTAACATTTATTTTACTTGTTTTCTTTATCTCTTACCTTGGCCAGTCTGGAAAAGATCGCTAGTAAGCGATAAGGCCGCCTTATGTACCTACCGTATTAATGCGTTTGGTATAATTGTAAATATTTTACTTGGTATGGTACCTATATTAAATTGATAAATAAATAAATAAAATGTATTTAGGAAAGCGTTCTAAAATACACAAACAGTATCAACAATACAATCTCCTACAGTTTCCATTTAAAGAACTCAAAACCGTAAACAAATAGTGGAGAAATCAATCAAAACACGCGGCCAAGTTATCATGGAGCCCATTTCATTAGAAAGGCTTGTGATCCGTCTAACTGTCAAAGATTTTAACCCTCTGAGGATGGCGTCGAGTGTAAATGAATTGACAAACGTATCAATCACTTTGCCATTCAACAACTTTGTCAAATACTGTTTGACAGTGGCAGGGTGTTGGGAAAAAGTTGGTAAAAGTGATAACTGATAGGTAAGTAATAAACATAGTTCTAGATTAATGATTAAGGAATTTTCAATTGGTTAGAAGTTACCTGTCTAATAAATATATTATTATAATTTATGGTAATATAGTGTTACCTTTAAAATGTCGAAAGACGGGTAATCAACATGTTTTTGTAATGGTTGTATTCGACGAATGATTTTTAATGTAAGATTAAAAAATCAGCCCATAGTTGTATCAGAGTAATGTAGTGTTTCGTAAATATCGAAGTCTTGTTTGAAGTAAATGTGGCGCGGATAATAGTAATGTCTTAATAACAAAGAAAAGCTACCGATAATTTCCAATGGCAGCCACATTGTTCACAGGAAAAACATTATCATTAAAAATCATACCAAATATGCATACCCATTTTAAAATATTAAGAAGACTTGATTCGTAGACTTACACAATTAAATCTTATTCATAATATTATAATTAACGAATCAAGCAATCATCCAAGTCTCCACTACGTTGCATTTGTATAATCCCAACCAATGTTGTAAAACTTAATCAAAAAAAATATCGGTTTCACAAAATAACTTTAATAAATTACCAACACCCACAAATGGTTATTACGCTTTCTCAATTTTAACGCTATACCAGGTATTAAAATTTCCCTAGACACCGTGGAAATAGGGCAGAGCATCATTAAAACAATTCCGTACCCCTGACATGTGATCAATCGCCGCCAGGGGCTACAAACTTCAGGTCGGAACTCAAGGGCACAACTGCGACCGACAGTTTTACAGCCCTGCCTAAAGAATTGCGCATTTATTATTTTTATTTGCCACGCACCATTGTGAGAGGACTTTTTTCGCTCGGCTGATATCTTGTATTGGAGTTTGGACGTTTGTAAACAGCGACGCGTGGAAAATATTTCCAGCCGCTTCATATTTTTATTATTTTTATTGCATATACCATATTTATTTCAGCGCTATTATAATCACGACTTTATGGGATGGGAGATGGTTTTCCCTCCATGGAAAAACATCTTTAAAGGTTGTAATTAAATATGGTTGAAATATTATGACGATGTACGGTCAGTGTTACAATTTACCTATTTCGTACGGTTATTTTTTACTCTTTGACCAAAAACAGCTTGGATTAATACCTTAATAACTTTTTAGAAGGAAAGCAAGTGAAGCCGTAACCTGAAGTTACTTGTAATTATTGTTATATTCACTACATAGTATAAAACAAAGTCGCTTTCTCTGTCCCTATGTCCCTATGTCCCTTTGTGTGCTTAAATCTTTAAAACTACGCAACGGATTTTGATGCAGTTTTTTTTTAATAGATAGAGTGATTCAAGAGGAAGGTTTTAGTATATAATTTATTAGGTTTTAGACAAAGCGGGCGAAGCCGCGGGCGGTAAGCTAGTATGTTATATTTTATTAATCGACCCGACAAGCATAGTAAACTCAAATTACCTTAGCATCACGGAACATTGAAATACTTATACTTTTTGGAACATTCAAAACATTTTATGCACTTCTAATACTTTTCAATAATATTTTTCGCACAAACCATAACTAGAACAAACAAGAGAATAAAGTTATCTATGTCACGCTGCAACGATGTGCAATTCATTTTCGATTCACAGTTTTGTTCTAGAGTTTATGTCCTGTCCTTGTCCTGTCTATAATATAAAATATGTTCTTTGTCTTTTGTTTTCTATTTTTTTATTAAATGTGTCTTAAATAAAGTGTATTGTTATGTACAGGTAATATAAGCTTTCTTGATTAAATGAGTTACGAAGTAAAATCTGTGTTTTATTTACCTTTACGAATAAAATAATTTATAATGTGTGTGTAACTTTTCTTTTGCCTATAAAAGTAAGTATATCACGCTTACTGTTTATGTTGTATGTAGGAAAATTTTTCTTCATTACCTCTTCCATTCGGACAGAAAATTGTATGTAACAACCGAAGAAAACACCCCAACTTGTGACCTTCAAATTGTCATATGCGAGATTTTTCTTTTTTCAATTAAGTATATGGCATTTAGCGAAGACTTGCCAGTGTCAAAAATAGAAGAGAATGTTATAAAATTCAAATCTCGAACTCACAACAAATTGTCTATGGATAAATAGTTTTTTTGTTTTTTTTTATTGATCTCCCGCTTTATGAGGTAGCAGTCTAACAGATCAAAGAGATAGATCGCTGCAGAGCTATATAAACGATAATATTTAGTCAACATACGCCGATACGCCAGTGGTTAGCTAAGCCGTCAATATTTGACGAACACAAACAAGCTACATGCTTCAAAGGAAACCCTTACCTGTCAATTTATCATGTATGTAAAGCTATATTAGGTACCTACATAGTAATTGTAAATTATTTGGTATAGAAATTATTAATCGAAGTGTCTAGTCGTCCGCTAAACGGATGAATAAAATAAATTAG